>CACVCL010021861.1:0-52926 GCA_902729485.2 Mus minutoides | reverse complement strand
ACTTCCATACAGCTGTTCATCACCAAAGGAAGTCAGGACTGGAACTCAAGCAGGTCAGAAAGCAGGAGCTGATGCAGAAACCATGGAGGGATGTTCTTTACTGGCTTGCTTCCCCTGGCTTGCTCAGCCTGCTCTCTTATAGAACCCAAGACTGCCAGCCCAGAGATGGTCCCACCCACAAAGGGCCCTTGATCATTAATTGAAAAAATGCTTCACAGCTAGATCTCATGGAGGCATTTCCCCAACTGAAGTTCCTTTCTCTGTGATAACCCAGCTGTGTCAAGTTGACACAAAAACTAGCCAGTACAGGTGGGTAGGGGAGCAGGGCAGGGGTGTGTACTCGGGATAACATTTGAAATGTAAATAAAGATAATATCTAATAAAAAAGAGATCTTCAAAAAATAGAAACAAAGAAATAAGGGAGACCATAGGTAAACAACTAGAATCCCTTTAAGAGGAAACCCAAAATCCCTTAAAGAATTACAGGAAAACTCAATCAAAAAGGCAAAGGAAATGAGCAAAACCACCCAAGCTCTAAAAATGGAATTAGAAACCATAAAGAAATCAAAAAGTGAGACAACCTTGGAGCAAGGAAACCTAGGAAAGAGATCAGGAGTCATAGATGCAAGCATCACTAACAGAATAATATAGATAGAACAGAGCACCTCAGGGGCAGAAGATACCTAGGAAAGCCTTGGCACAACAAAGAAAATGCAAAATGGAAAAAGCTGCTGACCCAAAACATTCAGGAAATCCAGGACACAATGAGAACATCATACCTAAAAATAACAGCTATAAAAGAGAGGGAAGATTCCCAACTTAAAGGGCCAGTAAATACCTTCAACAAAATTATAGAAGAACATTTCCCTAACCTAAAGAAAGGTATGCCCATGTAAACATACAAGAAGCTTACAAAACTCCAAATAGACTGGACCAGGAAAGACACTCCTTCCTTTACATAATAACCAAAACACCATATGCATTAAATAAAGAATTTTAAAAACAGTAAGGGGAAAAGGTCAAGTAACATATAAAGTCAGGTCTATCAGAATGACACCAGACTTCTCACCAGAGACTATGAAATCTAGAAGATCCTTAGCAGGTGTCATACAGACCCTAAGAGAACATAAATGCCAGTCCAGACTTGTATACCCAGCAAAGCTCTCAATTACCATAGACAGAGAAAACAAGATATTCCATGACAAAACCAAATTTACAGAATATCTTGCTACAAATCCAGCCCTACATATGATCATAATGGAAAACACCAACACAAGGAGGGAAACTACACCCTAGAAAAAGTAAGAAAGTAAACTTCCATCAAACCCCAAAGAAGATAGGCAAACAAACATAATTCCACCTCTAACAACGAAAATAACATGGAGTAACAATCACTTTTCCTTAATATCTTTTAACATGAATGGACTCAATTCCCCAATAAAAAGAGACTAAGACTAAGAGACTGGCTACCTAAACAGGACCCAACCTTTTCCTGCATACAAGAAATGCACCTCAGTGACAAAGTCAGACACTTCCTCAGAGTAAAAGGTTGGAATACAATTTTCCAAGCAAATGGACCTAAGAAACAAGCTAGAGTAGCCATTCTAAAATGAAAAAAAATGGGCTTTCACCAAAAGTTATCAAAAACAGAAAGGAAAGACACTTCATATTCATCAAATGAAAAAAATCTATCAACATGAACTCTTAATTCTGAACATTTACACTCCGAATGCAAGGGCACCCACATCCATAAAAGAAACTTTACTAAAGCTCAAAGCATTGTATCCCACACAATAATAGTGGGAGACTTTAACACCTCACTCTCAGCAATGGTCAGATCATAGAAAAAGAAACTAAACAGAGACACAGTGAAAATAACACAAGTTATGAACCAAATGGATCTAACAGATATTTATCAAACATGTCATCCTAAAGCAAAATAATATACTTTCTTCTCAGGACCTCATGGTAACTTCTCCAAAACGGACCACATAATTGGCCACAAAACAGGACTCAACAGATACAATAATATTGAAATAATCCCATCTGCCCTTTCAGATCCCCACTGACTAAGGCTGGTCTTGAACTCCAACAAAAATAATGGAAAACATACATACACATGGAAACTAAACAATGGTCTAATTGGTCAAGAATGAAATAAAGAAAGAAATGAAAGGCGTTTTAGAGTTTAATGAAAATGAAAACACATCATACCAAAACTTAGGGGACACAATGAAAGCAGTGGTAAGTGGAAAACACCTAGCTCTAAGTACCTCCAAAAAGAAACTGGGAGTGGGTGGACAGGGGAGCAGGGAGGGTGAAGGGGAGGGGACTTTCCGAATAGCATTTGAAATGTAAATTAAGAAAATATCTAATAAAAAAATTGGAAAAAAATAAAACACTACCTCAAGTGAAAAAAAAAAAAAAAGAAACTGGAGAGAGCTTACACTAGCAGCTTAAGAGCACACCTGAAAGCTCTAGAACAAAAAGAAGCAAATACCCCTAAGAGGAGCAGATAGCAGGAAACAATCAAACTCAGGGCTGAAATCAATCAAATAGAAACAAAAAGATCTATCAACCAAACCAGGAGCTGGATCTTTGAGAAAATCAACAAGATAGATTCTTATCTCCTTGTAAAAAGGTCAAGTCCAAGTGGATCAAGGGCCTCCACATAAAACCAGATACACTGAAACTTATAGAGGAGAAAGTGGGGAAGAGCCTCGAGGGCACAGTGGAAAATTTCCTGAACAGAACAACAATGACTTACGCTCTAAGATTAAGTTGAAAAATTTGACCTCATAAAATTACAAAGCTTCATAAGGCAAAGGACACTGTCAATACAACAAAACAGCAACCAACAGATTGGGAAAAGATCTTTAACAATCCTTCATCTGATAGAGGGTTAATATCCAATATATGAAAAGAACTCAAGAAATTATACTTCTGAGAATCAAATAACTGTATTTAAAAACGGGGTAAAGAGCTAAACAAAGAATTGGCAAGTAAGGAATATTGAATGACCAAAAAGCACCTGCATCGTTCATCATCAGGGAAATGCAAATCAAAACAACCCTGAGATTCCACCTGACAGCAGTCAGAATGGCTAAAATAAAAAACTCAGGAGATAGAGATGCTGACGAGGATGTGGAGAAAGAGAAACACTCCTCCATTGCTGGTGGGATTGCAAGCTTGTACAACCACTCTGGAAATCAGTCTGGCGGTTCCTCAGAAAATTGGACATAGTACTAACGAAAGACTCACCAATACCTCTCCTGGGCATATACCCAGAAGATGTTCCAACTGGTAATAAGAACACAGGTTCCACTATGTTCATAGCAGGATTATTTATAATAGCCAGAAGCTGGAAACAACCCAGATGTCCCTCAACAGAGGAATGGATACAAAAAATGTGGTACATTTTCACAATGGAGTACTACTCAGCTATTAAAAATGATAAATTCCCCGGGCATGGTGGCGTATGCCTTTAATCCCATCACCCAGGAGGCAGAGGCAGGCGGACTTCTCAATTTGAGGCCAGCCTGGTCTACAGAGTGAGTTCCAGGACAGCCTGGGCTATTCAGAGAAACCCTGTGTCAACCCTCCCCCCCCAAAAAAAGATGAATTCATGAAATTATTAGGCACATGGATAGAGCTAGAAATTATAATCCTGAGTGAGGTATCCCAAATGCAAAGGAACACACATGGTATGCTCTCAATGATAAGTGGATATTATCCCAAAAGGTCCAAATAAGCAGGATACAATTCACAGACTACATGAAGCTCAACAAGAAGGAAGACCAAAGTGTGGGTGCTTTGGTCCTTCTTAGAAGTAGAAAAAATACTCACAGGAGCAAATATGGATATAAAGTGTTTAGCAGAGACTGAAGGAAAAGCCACCCAGAAAATGTCCCACCTGGGGATTCATCCCATACACAGTTACCAAACCCCAATACTATATTGCATGCCATGAAGTGCATGCTGAAAGGAGCCTGATTTGGTTGTCTCTTGACAGACCCTTCCAGAGCCTTACAAATACAGAGGCAGATGTTCACAGCCAACTATTAGACTGAACATGGGGTCCACAATAGAGGAGTTAAAGAAAGGACTGAAGGAATTGAATGGGTTTGCAGCCCCATAGGAAGAACAACAATATCAATCAACCAGACACCCAGGGAACTCCCAGGGACTAAGCCATCAACCAAGGAGTACACGTGGCTCCAGCTGCATATGTAAGAGAATGGCCTTGTTAGACATCAGTGGGAGGACAGGTTGTATGAAGGCTCAATAGATGCCCCAGTGTAGGGGAATCGAGGGAATGGTGGTGTGGGTGGGTTGGTAGGTGGGTGGGTGGTAACACCCTCATAGAAGCAGAGGGAGGGAGGATGTGATAGGGTGTTTACAGGAGGAAGGGAAACCAGGAAATGGCATAACATTTGAAAATTAAATAAAGAAAATAACCAATAAAAAAAATCCTGTTGACTTGTCTGGCCTGAAGTCATGCTGGTGTCAGCAGAACTTCCCGGAGCTACAGAGACCATATTGAGGTGAGTGGCCTATGCTTTCTCCCTTATCCCACATCAGTGTCTGTGATTCTGGGGCCCTCTGAGAATCCTATCTGTTTCCATGATCCTATTGTTTCTGGGGATCTCGAATGTGGTATGCTTTCACAGGACACACTGTAAAAACCCATTATCCTTCTTCATTGATGTGAAGAGCAAGCAGGGTTCTATTGCTGTTATATTGATGACTGCAGAATCTTGGTCAGTAGGAAGGGAGGTGGAAGGTTTCTCTAATGACAATTATTCATATCTAAACTCACTCTGCCTCACAGGAAAGTATCATACTAGTCATGGAGGCACTGAAGAGAACTCTTAAATGGGATGGGATGCTGAAGTGTAACTCTCCACAATTGATGGCTAATGGAAGGTGTGCAGGAGGGGAAGAGATATATTCTATTTATAGGGCTGTCCATGAAAAGTATATCCCCACGCTCCAGTGAGACTATAGATAACACTAATTCATCTGTTTTATTTTTATTTTTAATTTTTCCACTCTTTGTTGGAGGGGAGGCCACAAGGGTTAGTGGACATGGAAGGACAAGGAAGTGCATATGATCAGGTGGTATCTGATGAAAAATGAGAAAATCAATAATACAAATGTTTCACAAAATCTTTCTTGAAAAATTTCTACCTCATGTGTTCAGACTATCAGTCTCCAAATTTAATCCTTGCACTTGGATAAATGAAGACAGGAGTGTACCGAACTTGTGTATCAACAGTTCTTAAATGGAATCCAGAAGTGAGAAATACTCAGTGAAATAGTCAGGCAGTGGCATGTGGTCTAAGGCAGCATCTAAGTCACTGAGCTGTTCAAGGAAGAGCTGGTCTTGCATGGCAGTCTGGTCTCGAATATCTGTGGGTGTAAGTGTGTTGAGACATGAAATCTCCCTGGGATTCCCAGCAGCCAAAGTTCTGCTGGAATGTGGAGTTTGGACTATTGCTGGATCTTGGGCTGCAGTGGGCTGTGCAGATATCCCACAAACTGAGGACAGACCAAGGATACTCTCTCCTGTTGCTGGGTCTTGGTCAGCCTGTCAAGACATCATGGGATCACTTAAGAGATTCTCATTGGTCTGAGCAATGGAGAAGGTCGACTCCAGCTCTGATAACTTATGTGGGCTGAAAGGAGGAGGAGAGTTGACATGAGATGTTCCCTCCCATGTGGAAAATATAGGTTCTGAGTCCGGAGATGTACTTGATTGGCTGCATGGAGTAGACCTGAAAACAGACTGTCTCTCACACAAGGTATCCTCACAGGCAGAGCTTGGTATAGAGATGGTACCTTTTGTGCTTTGAAGTTTAGCACAGGAATCCTGGTCTTGCTTCCAAGTTTGCACCATGGCCTTCTTACTCTCCTTCCTTTGCTTCTTAGACCTTGTATTCTTTTTGTAGATTTCACAGGCCCGATCACCATTGGAGATGACAGCCATCTGATCTAGAGAATTACTCAAGGGGCTGAGTTCAGGAAGAGGGCTCAAAGCTGGTGGTATCTGGCACATGGAGAAGGTGGATTCTGTGTTTGGGGTAATATTTGAAGCACTGGGTAGAGGAGAAAAGCTTAATCCTGAGGGTCTTTGACACATAGAACCAGCACTGGGTGACACATCAGGATAAGAAGGAACATTGGAAAGGCCAAATCTATCACTAGATAGGTGCCCTGGATTCCTGGGACGTTCTCTACACTTCTGCTTCTGATGCTCTCCCATAACATGGTTCTTGATGGGACACATCTCTTCCAAGGACTGATCAATGAGGGATAGATTGGATTCCTGGTGAGGGGAGTTTCTCAATAGTCTAGACTGAGGAGAACAGCTGTCATCCAAATGTCTCTGGCACACAGAATCTTGACTGGCAGCAAAATCAGCAACTTCACCACCACTGGGGTAGGTAAGCCTATTGTGAGGTCCACTTCCGATTCTCCCAGGAAGTTGTTGACCCTTCTTCTGACGTTCTCGAGATCGTCTATTCTTGAACCAGGTCTAGAGAAATGAAGGAAAAGAGAGCTCATCAATGGCCAGTTGCACCCTCTAGGCCCATAATATGAAGATTCTGGGTAAAAAGTCTGGGCCTTGGCCTCCATCCCAGAACTCTAAGGAACCTGGACACAAAATGTACGAAGGCAGAATGACCTGGACACAAAACCCAGAGATGAAGAAAAAGATTCAATTTGGAGTCATACATTTTGAGGATGGCCCTGATCACTAAGATTCACTGACACTGTGAAATACCAGTATCCCTCTCCAGTACAACAGAATTCTGCATTGAGAGGCTAAGGGGGATATAAGTCCAGCCTTGCATATACATTTACCACCCTTCTACATCATGGTACTATGTCAAGGAACCCAAATCTATAGACAGACACCACAATGCAAAAGTCAGGAAGTGTATAGGTGACTCATGGGGGAGTGGCTCTTTGAAACACTAAAGTGCCATACCTTGATCTGTTTCTCCGTTATGCCAAGCCTTCGAGTCAGTGACATGCATTGTTCCTTGATCACATACTTGCACTTTTCAAAATTCTCTTCCAGGACCAGCATTTGCTCTTTGGAGAGCACATTTCGTTTCTTCAACTGTGTTCTTGGATCATTGGGAGTATCTCGTGATTCTGAAGGGACTTGGAAATCCATGAGTCCTGGTTGGACTGGTAAACCAGAGGCACCTGGAGAACTCTGGATGTCTGCACTCACTGGACAAGGGGAGGATTTGTTACTTGAAAGGATAGAGTGTCTTCCCATGATCTGTAGACTGAATGGTAATTGGAAACCTTGGAGAAATAGAGATCATTAAATTTCCTAGAAATTTGTTCCCTTTGTGAAACCTTTTTGAACAGGAGAACCTGGAACTAAAAGAGAGAGAGAGAGAGAGAGAGAGAGAGAGAGAGAGAGAGAGATCTCAGAGAACTCCACAGTGTTATCTCCTTCATTCACACCCTTCATTCACACCCTTCATTCACACCCTTCATTCACACCCACCCCCCAATCAGTTCCTCCAGACTGAACAACAAAGTGCTCATGCCTCTGCCTTGTGTGGTACACAAACTCATAGTGGCTGGGCCATCAATGTGGGGGGTCTTACAAGCCCTCCTCCTCTCTCTTCTATGGGCACTGCATGCCTATGGTTCCCAGTGTTCATATCAATGGGAAACTCCCCAACTGCTTCTGCATTTTCTCAGGACCATTGACCCCATTCTCTGGGGATTTGCAGGACCTCAATCTCCACACACATACATCAGCTGTAGAATGATATCAAAGGTTTTCATCTTTCATCCACTAGCTCTCTATCTCCTCCATAAGAATAACCACACCGAACAGACCCCTCATATACGAACAATATGTATGACATCCACTCACCTAGCAAACAGTAGGTTGTTTTGCCTTGCTTGGTTTCCTCTCTGCATTTGATCAGTTCTCCAGAGATCAGGTCTTAAATATCTTCTCCAAGCAGGACACTCAAAGCTCCACCCAGTCTTTGGCTCCTCCCCTTTCGGGCACTCAGATTTCAGCCCCATCTAGACAGTCCTTGTCTTACTGATTGAATTACAATTGTTTAGTTCTCCTCAATTTATTTTTGAGTCAGGGTCTGTCATTGCAGGGAGCTCTTTTCTTCAAAAGCTTCAAAAAATTTTTATGAATGAGTGCCTTTGCATTTGGCTCATAGATGTTCATAATGGAGATGTCATCATGGTGAATTTTTCCCTTAAAGAGTTTGAAGTGTCCCCCACACCTCTTTTAACTACTTTTGGCTAAACATCTATATTATTAGATATTAGAATGGAGACTCCAGCTTTTTCTTGGGTTCCTTTGCTTTGGAAAACATGTTTTCTTTCATTATACTGATGTAATGTCTATCTTTGTAGCTGAGAATCTAAAGCAGATCCACACTGGTATTAAACCAATACTCCAAGGACCTGGCCTTAATTGACTCACCAAATAAAATGATGTCTGAAGATCCACCTTTTATCCCCCATATCCAGCACACACTCCCTCCCCATCCCATTCTGTGACCCCACTCAATCTGGCTATGGTGAAGATATCTATCTTTTTGGTTTTTTGTTGTATTGATTTTCTATTTATGTGTTTATTTGTTGACAGAGATTTATCTGTATAAACATCTTAGCTGTCCTGTAACTCAATTGGTAGACAAAGCTGATAGAGCTCATAGCAATCTATCTGCCTCTTCCTCTGCCTCTCCAGGCAGGGCTCGGATTAAAGGCATGAACCACTACAGCTGATTTTGAGGACACCTTTCTTAATTGAGCAGAGATACTTCAGATTCAATTAGAGTCTGAAAAACTATCATGGCCTTTGCCTCATTACTTGGGGTCCCCTGTACTTTGAGACTCCAGTCCAGTTCAAATTTGGCTTTTCCTAGTCAGTGACCATATCAAGGTCTTCTCATACCAAGTCTTCTCAGCCTATTGTGCAGGGGCCCTTCCCATTCTTATCTACTGGTGTCACCTATTAGTTGTTCCCTCCCTTCTTAAACAATTCATGCAGCCAACAATTCACCAGGAAATCAGTGGGTTACTCAGCTTGCCCAATCCTGTGTCTGTTTAACCTCTACTCAAAGAATCTGCACTTGAGTGACTCTTTAAAATTGAAACACAGGTGGCTGGAGAGAAGTCTCAGTGGTTAAGAGCACTGACTGCTCTTCCAGAGGTCCTGAGTTCAATTCCCAACAATCACATGGTGGCTCAAAACCATCTCTAATGGGCTCTCATGACCTCTTCACTTGTGTCTGAATACAGTGACAGCATACACATAAAATTATATAAATAAATAAATTTTAAAAATTGAAACTCAGTTCTCTTCCCAATCTTTGGATCCTCCCACTCTGTAGACCTCAAATCCATTATACTCACCAATACTTTGCTGCAGCTCAGGTTTCAAATTACGCTGTGGAGTCCTAGACATTTGGATTGAATCATAATTGTTCTAGTGTCTTTTGTTTTGCTTTTTAGGCAGGAACTTTCCATTAGGCCATGCTGTGTAGATATGACCTTGGCTGAGACTTGTGAGCATCCGATTAAAGGTGTAAATGACCAAGATTCTTCAAGATTTAATCATTGTTTCCAGAGCATTTAGAAAGGGAGTAGTTTTGTGAAAACTGAAAATTAAGGGAAAATTGGCCTTTCCCTCATGAAACTCCCATCCAGAAGAAAATGGGACTGCAGCTGTGAGTCATTTTCTCAGGAAATGGATTTCTACTCAGTCTGCTTCCATGGTTTCTATCAATTTCTCCATATTACTAAGTACCCATTCTTAGAAGCCATCAGTCTGTTCAGTTCAACCACCTTGTGTGCTCCCTTGTTAGAATGCTTTCCTCTTCCTGGGCCATCCACAATTTTCTAAATGGCCCCTCAAACTCTCTGCAGACTTGATGGTATCTACTCAGATTTCTCAAGGTTCCTGAACAGAGGGCTCAATTTTTTTGGCCTGTTGGATGCCTGAGTTTCTGCTCCTCGGTTGTCCCTAAGCTAAATGGTATTAAGAAAATGCTGATAACATTTTTGAGGGAATAAACTGGTTTTAATCAATTCATTATGACCCCTAACAACTAGACCAGAGGCTAGCCCCAAAATATTGTTGCCTGTATATGGAATAAGATATTCTACCCGAGCCGCCTTCTCTGCTCTCAATGGGAGAGGAAGGACCTATTTCCAGAGACTTGAAGTGCCAGGGTGAGGGGATACCCAGACGGTCCCCACCTGGTCAGCAGGGAAGGGGAGGAGAATGGAGATAAGATTTTGGGAGAGAGTGATCCAGAGGGAAGCAATAGGCAGGATTTAATGTGAATGAGAAAAAAAGAAAGAAAGAAAGAAAGAAAGAAAGAAAGAAAGAAAGAAAGAGAAAATGCTGATATCTTTTCTGTGGGAATGAACAGTTTTTAATCACTAAGTAGGAATCCAGCCACTCTCAACTGCAGGAATACAAAGTCTCCAACTGGTAATTACTTAATTAATTACCTTAGATTACTGAGTCAAATCCTGGGAAGCATTCTTCACATCTTCAGAGGGTTAAATTTTATCACAAATCCAAATGCAAATTAACCAAAATAGGACGTGGTGAGTCTCATTGTCAGAGTATGGGTTGATATTTATGTTTGATCCTTAAGAACAAAACCCAATATTTACTGAAAAAAAAAAAGGAAATAGGTTGAAAAATGTTATGACATGTTATATTTCTGTATGAATTTGGTCATCATCTTACTAGGGTCCACCTGTGGATATTAGAAAAGAACAAGTGTAAACTAGTTTTGCCTTTCCACAGTGTGGATCATGTACATAAACCTCAGTTAGGGTTCATGACGAGGTTTTTGGATGTATCATCACCCAGCTTCAGAGTTTTTTATTTTCTGGTTCATCTCAAACTCACTGGATGACTGGGGTTGAATGATTTCTCATTGCACTGCCCAACAAATGTTGTGATTAGAGGCCAACATCCCTTGAGTGAGATTTTACTGTAGCCTTTAGTATTTCATGGTGGCATTCTGCCCTAAATGCAAATTTATTCAGTGTCCTTTTGGGAACCTTATATACTCAGAGAACATTTTCCCATGCTTGCTTTGATTGCCACCATTTTCCTTTCTCTGTCTCTATGAATCTCTCCCTGTCTGTCACTCTCTATGAATCTCTCTCTGTCTCTGTTTCTCTCTGTGATTCTCTGTCTCTCTTCTTTTTCACTTCAGTCTTTCTGTCTCTCTTCTGTCTCCTTCTCTGTATCTCTGTCTCTGTCTCTATCCTTAATTATTTGAGGAAGAATTCTTCTGTTTAACCCTGGCTGTGCTGGAACTTCCTTTATAGACCAATCTGGCCTCAAACTCACAGAGACAGAACTGTTTCTACCTCCTTATTTTGGAAATAAATGGCTGAGGTACCACTACCTAGGTTTTATCCAGCTTCTTTGGCCTCTGCAAAGACATTGATCCTGCAGCTGCTCTTGGTATAAGCCTATAAGTCTCTATAGACAAGAAAGTATTAGGAAATCGGGGAGACTGGACTGTTTAAGTAGTATGCTGAGGAACCGAGGAATGAATAGTTGAGAGAAATGTTTATAGGAATTGGAACCTGAAAGGAGTCATGGCAGAGAGATAAATGAACTGATTATTGAAAATAGCTAGCCATTTTACAGAAAAGTCACCCAGGTGGTACTGATTTTGAAAGTTTGAAGTGGTCATGGAGAGCAGAGTGTAGCAGAGCTGGAGTCCTGCAAGTTAATCAAGGGAAGGCTCTTGGTGGAAGTGCAGCCCGGTACTGGTTTTGAAAGCATGAAGTGGTCATGAAGCTCAGCTGAGGTTCAGTACTGCGAGAGGCCATGCAAGGCCATTGGTAAAGGTGCAGCCTCAATTGCAATTGATGGCCCAGGACTTGAAGGGGTTATTAAAAGGAGTTAAAGGCTTGGCACCAAGAGGTGAGCCTATGAAAGGCTACTGGTGAAGCCTAGTTGCATTGGAAGAGAGCAGTGTTTCAAATATGCCTGTAGCATGAGATGACTACCAAGAACAGCAGCAGAGGTGGAGTACAGGCATCTGAAGCCTAGAACACAAGGTATGTACTACAAGAGTCAGGGCTGGAGAAGTGACCCAAGCCCTTGGAGTTGCCTAGAAGAAAGTGAGTGGATCCCAGACATTGGTCAGTTGGAGTTTGATTTTGATTTTGATTGTGACTGTGTCCTTAAATTTTTCCCTCTGGAAGAAAGTATTTTAATGGAGCCCATGGCTAAGAGACTTTTAACTGTAAAAAGACTTTGAATTTTAAAAGAGATTGGATATTTAAAAGAAATTGAAATTTTAAGAATTTGCAGACTGTAGGCCTTTTAAAGTTATTTAGATCTTTGGGATGAATAAGAAAGTAAGAGTTGAGGCTTAATAGTGTTGTGTTTGTGTGTCAGTTTGACAAGAGGTCAATTGTACTGGCTGTTTTTTTTTTTTTCCAACTTGATACAAACTGGAGTTATCACAGAGAAAGGAGCTTCAGCTGAGGAAATGCCTCCTTGAGATCACAAGGGTCCCTCCCCCCACTTGAGAAAATGCCTTACAACTAGATCTCTCGGCTGGTAGTCTTGGGCTCTATAAGAAAGCAAGCTGACCAAGCCAGGGGAAGCAATTCAATAAGAAACATCTCTTCATTGCCTCTGCATCAGCTCATGCTTTCTGTCCTGCTGACTTCCTTTAGTGATGAACAGCAATGTAGAAATGTAAGCCGAGTAAACCCTTTCCTCCACAATTTGCTTCTTTATGCAAATTGTGTTTGTGCAGGAATAGGAAATATTTCTAAGACAGCCATCAACCTTGGTTCTATGTAAAGCCCCAGTTTCTTTAGGATTCAGTCCCAGCAGAGCAGGAACAATGTTCTCTTATTCACCATCTCCCTCATAATCCTGCCCAGTAGGTGTTGTGTAAAAGAATGATTAAACTTTGCGTGATTCTAGTTACCCACACCTTTAATGCTAGCACTGTAGTAAGGTAAGGCAAAGTAATGTGAGTGAGTGTAAGACCTGGTCCACACAGTAAATTTTAGTATACCTTGGTCTAGAGTAAGAGACCTTGAGTCAAAATCAAACAAGAGAAAAGAAAGCAATTATGATTCAATCAATTAAAATAGGATTCTCTTGGGTGGGGCAGAAATGTAAGTGGCTTCTGTTTGTACATGTAAAAGATTTGTGGGCCTGCAAGGTCAGTGGATCCAAAGACTGCGCAGACCTTTGAGATTCTTTCATGGACATTATATGTAAGCCCTGGTGTCAAGGAATTTTAATCCAACAATATGGCTGCTCTGATCAGATTCAAAGACATTCTATGTCTGTGTGATTTGTCTGGAACACAGACTTAGCACACATGTTAATCACTCTGGCTGGGACTCTTGAGTTTTGTTCAGATTTTCACTTCTTTCTTTGGAGTATCCTGGTTCGGCAGCATACCAGGCAGGGAGGATGGAACACAGGTGATTTTCACATCATGCTTCTTTCCTTGGGATATGTGGAAGCTGATGTATACCAGGTGGGAAAGTATGATACAAATTTCAGAATGGGCAGATCAGCATGACTATGTGGCATTCCTAAGGTTAAAGATTGGCTTTTGGGCTCCTGAGATCAGATGGAGAAGATGAAGCATTGAAAAAAAAAAAGAGTCTTCTGTTTTGTGCTGGGCTTAGTAACGCTGTCTGGACATAGTAGACCACAACCTTACTAAGGTGTGAAGTACAACACTTTAGCACATACCTTTAATTGCCAACAATGACATTAAATTGAGAGGCAGGGAAAGTGATGAATTAGAGAAAAAAATGACAGAATGAGTCAGAAGCAGGATGCACCAAACTCTCAGGAGAACAGCTACTTGAGAATATAGCAGAGAGAAACAGTTGAGTGAGTTGAGTTAATTGAGAGTCAGTGCAGTGAGTGCAGGTCAGGTCAGTGGAGTTGAGTTTTTCTGTCTGTAAGTCCATTCAGTGCATGTCAGCACAGGCAGTTGAATCCAGAGAATAAGAAAAAGCCAGAAGATTAGGACTAATTGACAGAGTTAATTTGGGGCCAAGCAGAGATATTCAATGAGAAGCTGAGAGAAGGCAGATTAAATAAGTCAGATTACAAAGAAGATTGAACCAAAACATTTGAATTGAACCAACAAGCCAGGGTTCAGAAAGAGCTTTAAAATGTGAGTTATTCAGTAGTAAGACTCTAAGATGACAGTTACATCAAAGGAAATAAAAGATACATTTATATCCTGGTCATTGCCATAGTGGTCAAACACAGAGAGGGTTTCAAGCAAGGCATAATAACTTCTTGGTTATCTGGTGGGTGAGTTGGTCTTATGAATAAAATTTGTGTATGATGTGTAGGCTTGTTTGGAGTTACATTCATGAAAGAGAAAAGGCCCTTGTGGAGGAGATCCTTTGGAGGCATTCCAGAGATGGTGTTTTTGTGTGTGTGTGTCTCGAGGTAGAGGTCTGTCATAGGCCCAGTTTGATTGGTATAGGGCCTTAAGAAAATAGAGAAATTTGCAAGTTTTCAACATAGGTGTGAATACAGAGATCCATAGGAAGTCAAGAACCATAGTAGACATGGGGAAAGGGCTGCTCAGACATCAGGGTGCTGGTTCAGTTACTATGCTTTGTGCACTGTTCAGTCATTCAACATGAGGCATTACCCTCATGTTATATAAGAAGTCTAGAGGAATTGATGTGGAGGCCTGAGTATAGAAGTTAGGGACTGTGGGGGCTTCTCTGAACTATTTTTATTTTATTTCCTAGTTTTCTTGTGCATTGAGGTCTGCCAATCTGAACTAATTTCCATGCAATGTTAAAATCTCCAGTTCTCTCAGGCTTCCCTTCCCTTTGCCACCTGATGCACAAATAATCAGAAGAAACTCTGTAACTCCAAGTAACAAATCCTTTAGGTCTCCAGTGAACCCAAACTATGAAGCTTCCCAAGTTGCTTCAGGTATACCAAGTCAACAACTTCTCCTGGCATCCCAAGTGCCTCTGGTGTCACAAGTTTCTCCCAATGATTCAAGGAGGCAGAGGATAGAGCCCACTGTATTCATTAAGAAAAAAGGTAGTCCGGGAAGAATATTTTGATATGCACAATTATCCAACCAAGGGACAACCAATGGCACTGGCTCTAAGGCTTAGATTGATTGATCACAAGAAAGTTATGGCCTGTTTTATCTCTCCCCACTCTAGTGAGGTAGATATTCCCGATCACCTAAGCACACACTTCCATAACTGTCCCTGTCCTTGGTCCAGTTCTAGGTTGTAGAAGGGTTGTTAATGTGTATTCCTGGCTGGATTTCCATTGCATGTAGTCTTGCAATGCAGAATTCTGGTACACTTTGGAGGCATAGACCCTGGTTCCACAGAGTGTCCTGTAGGCATAGACATCAGGGCATCCCTACAAATTTCTGACTCTTAAAAGACACATCTTTACACTGTGGCTTTCATGACCAGGTCATTCTGCTTCCTTGCTTCTTGGGTCCAGGAATCTTGGAGTTATGTGATGTGCTTTTGGTAAGGTTAAGTAGAGATTCCAAAGACTGTGAACTACCTGTTTCCTCTGCCAGTGCAGTTTCTGCACACCAGATGCATTTGATTGTCACCTGTCCTCTGATAATCAGACCACATATTACCTCTCTTGACCAGGAATCCAGCTTCTCCACAATTGATTAAGTCTTGAAAAAGAAATGCTTCAGGAAGAGACATGTTAAGGGGCAGCCACACAGCCAGAAGGGTAGGGAACTGTCTGGAAAGCAAGACCAACTATCTAGTGGCAGTTCTGGATTTCCCAATTTTTGTGTCCCCCTTATTGTGTCAGCCAGTTCAGTTTCTATGTTTGAGAGACCACTGGGTATCAGCACACCTCCTCTGCTCAGTTATTCAACTCTTGCCCCAAACTCAGAATCCACCTTCTCCATGTGTCAGAAACCAGCAGTTGTGAGCCCTCTTTCTGAACTCAGCACTTAGAGTAATTCCTCGGACCAGGAATGCATCTTCTCCAACACTGGTCAAGTCTGTATGGAACTCTATCCAAAGAACACAAGATGTAGGCTGTACAAGTAGCAGAAGAAAAATGAATTGGGTCATTTTTTTCACCTACATACTTACTGAAGTATCCTCGTATTCTTTATGAACTGTCCCTTAAATATAACAGGGTGGTGGCCCTCCATCACCCTGGCCATTAATTGTCTTCTGTGGAATAATACACTTCAGTATCCCACCACATTTTAAGAGTTCTTTTCTGTTGACTTCCTGCCTAGTTTGTTAATATTTAAGGATGGATTGGGTTGGCATGGAGTTACTGGTTGTCACAGAATATTGCCCTGTTATTCTCTCTCAATTGTAAGGATAGAGATATTGATATCACAGCAATAATATCCTTGCTGCTCTTCGTAGTCAATTGGAGCATATATCATTGACATCCACATGGTTCCTTGAGAAAACACAGGGCAGGAACATGGCACCCATAGGAGGAGAATGATGGACCCAAACAAGGCCCACAGAGGCAGGCAGGACCATTGACATGGACTTAGGTGAAAGTACAAGCCACTCACATCAATATGGTCTTTCAGTAACAGCAAGCCTCCTGACCACAGCATGGCCGAAGAATACAGCATAGACTACTTATATTTATTAGATACAGCATTTCTTCTTGGAGTCCAGCATGGCCTTAACATTCTTTCTCTCTTCTTTCTTCTACTAAGTGTGGTGATGCCTAGTGTGTACTAACACACTTGTTTTACTATCACCTATAGTCAATTAATGACTTGAAGTAATCTTCTATTGTGTTCTTTAGACATTATCCTTAAATCAATAATTTGAGTTTTAACACAATTCTACATGTGTCTCATACTAATTTACACTGTGCCACAATATCAAGAAAATTATAATCTTGGGTACCAGGTCAGAGAAACCAGTTCAGTTCACAACATTTCTGTTCTTTGTCTCTCCACTTTCAGAACATCCAATGCAGCCTCTTTTCCACTCTTCCAGACTTATGTGCTCATACATTCACAAATGTACGTAATGCTTTCTTACACTCAGTTGAGAAGACAGAATGCAGAAGCAGACATTTGTAAAGTAGAGTGGAGAAATAGTGGAGAAAGTTGGTTTTGTTTTACCAAACCTTTAATCTCAGCATTCAGGTGACAAATGCAGGATCTGGGTGTGAGAGGATCAGGGGAGAGGAAAAGTGAATCATGATCTGGTCTAGGCAGTGGTTTGGGGGAGAGAGGAGAAAAGCCCCGAGGGTCAGCAGAATGAATGGAAATATGCAACCTCTGAGGGTGGGAAGTGGGGGGACCTCTTAGAAAGTACAAGAGAGCTTGGAGATGAGAGACTTTCAGGAATCAAAAGGAGGGACCTTAGATAAAATTCTCACCAGTGGAGAGAGGGAAGTCATAGAGTCCACCTTCAGTAGAAAGACAGGTCATCAAGTTGAGGGATGGTATTGCTATTCCACCATCAAAAAACTCTGACCCAGAATTGTTTCTGCCTAAAAAAACAAACAAACAAACAAACAAAAAACAAACAAACAAAAAAAACCAAAAAAAACTGCAGGGACAAAAATGTAGAAGAGACTGAGCAACAGGAGGTGCAGTGACCCGCCCATCTTGGGATACATGTCCAGAGGAGGCTCCAAGGCCTGACACTATTATTGATGCTATGGAGTGCTTACAGACAGCAGCCTAGCATGGCTGTTTTCTGAGATGCCCATCAAGCAGCTGACTGAGACTGATGTAGGTACTTCCACCCAGGCATTGGACAGAAGACATGGATTTCTGTGGTTGAATTGGAGAAATGATCAAGAATCAGAGGAGGAGGCCAACCCTTTAGGATGAGTAGCAGTCTCACCTGACCCAGACCCCTGAGGTCTCTCAGACACTGAACCACCAATCAGGGAGCATACATGAGCAGGTCCTATGCCCCTGAAACTTATACATCAGAGGACTTCCTAGGCTAGCCTCAGTGGGAGAAGAGGCCTGGTTTGGAGGGCATCCTCCTGGAGATGGGGGATGAGGAATGAGGTGGAGAATTGCTCGAGGGAGGACTGGGAAGAAAGAATTGCTTGGACTGTGAAATAACAAAAGTAATGAAATATAAAATAAAAAGAGCAAAAGGATTAAAAAGTAAAAAAAAACAAAACAAAACCCATAAGCTTTACTACCAGAGGAGCATCAAAGGGTGGGTGAGGATTAAGGATTTGAATTTTGCAAGTGGGTGGAGCCAAAGTGTGGGAGGGGCATTGAATTCCAAGTTTGGAGAGATATATAAAGGCAGGTCTTCTGAGTAGAATTCAAAGAGACAGAGGATTTAGCAAGTTACAGTTACCATCTGGATTCCTGGTGAGTTGGTGGGCTGCATGATCTGTTTAAGGTTGCTGTGTGAAGGGGATATCCTGGTGGGGCCTTGGTTGCTGTGTGAAGGGGATATTCTGGTGGGGCCTTGGTAACTTTTTGTAGTTTGTATGGGTGTTGGATGGTGAAGTCTAAAATATGCCCTGTACATGGGCAGAAGATATTTAAAATTAGTAGATTTTTCAAGTCTATCCCATACATGTAAACAGTAAGGACCAGTGAAATGACTGGACTGGGCAATCTATAAATGAGCTTTTAAGAGACCTCTAGGTGCTCTATTCTTCATTCTAGGCATAGGCCTAAGTCCTGGGTTGTATAGAAAGCCCGACATCAACAGATGGAGAGGCCTGATGATAGGACGAAGGGCCTGTAGGAATTCTCCATTTAAACATACATGCAGGACTAGAAAGAACTCACAGGGATATGGAGAGACCTTGGCACCAATTGAGGTTCCAGATTGCCTGGATCAGGTATAGTGGTGGTGTTTGGGGTCAAATTGTGACATTCAGGATGGTTTTGGGTCAAATTGTGACATTTAGGATGGTTTGTAGTTGAGCAGGCCCTCTTTGTCTAGAACTTATAACCACATTGATTTGTGGGCCACACCTTTAATCCCAGGATTTAGGAACTAATGACATGTGGGTTTTTGTGATAATGAGGCCTCACTTGTCTATATATTGAGATCCAGGGAGTCAGGGCCTTGCACATGGACCTTGCCCCAGTCTAGAAATAGAAAGAGTGGAGAAATACAGTGGGCAGGAATGTGCATGTCCTCTGGGCAGCAGGATGAGGAGAGACTCATTTCTTGAGATGGTGATTAGAGAGTTAGGACAATTTTTTTTTCTGGATGGAGCCCAAGAGGGGAGGAAATCACAAAGCACAGGTCAGTTGTTTGTTATACACGTTTAATCCTAGCCCTGTGTGGGAAGGAGCAGGTAGGTGCATCCCTGTGAGTTCTAGTTCAGGCTTGTCTTCAGATTGAGTTACACACAGCACAGTACATACAGAGAAACTCGGTCTCAGAAGAAAAGAAGAGAAGAGAAAAAAAAAGAAAGTAAAGCAAACAAAAAAAGTCCTATTTTTAACATTAGGTGTTAAGGTGTGGCTACAGACTGGGTGTGGCCACAGGGTGTGAATGTCTGCTGGTTGTCAGAGAATGCAAGGAGGAGCCTGTGGGAAGGTCCTGTATAGGGAGATTCAATTAAGGCTATTTGACTTTATTGAAGTTCAATAACGGGGCATCTGGGTTAAGTGTAAGAGCGTCTGATATCCAGGGTAATTAAATCATCAATGCTCTTGGATGGATGAGGGTGGAATGGGGTCCATTGGATCTCTCCTGTTCCATGGCTCTTCATTAGTTGTCTTGAGACAGACTGTCCAGCAGAAAGGAGGAAAATCTGGGACTCTCTCTCTCTTTATTTTTACATTTATGATAATATTTCTTTTTAAAAAAATAAATTTTATTTAATCTTATTAAGTCTAGATTTTATCCCCCTTGTGGTCCACCCACTGACTGTTCTGTACCCCATACCTCTTCTTTCCTTCTCCAGAGGCTGTCCTCTATTCCCATCCCCTTCCCTACAAGACCTTCCCACTCGCTGGGTCCTCCTGTCTCTTGAGGGTTAGGTGTATCTTCCCTGACTGAGTCCAGACCTGCAGTCTACTGCTGAATATGTGTTGGGGGGCCTCATATCAGCTAGTGTATGCTGCCTTGTTGGTGGCCCAGTTTTTGAGAGATCTTTGGGGTTCAGATTAGTTGAGACTGCTTTTCTTCCTATAGGGTTGCCCTCCTCCTCAGCTTCTTCTAGCTTTTCCCTGATTCTACCACAGGGGTCAGCAGCTTTTGTCAATTTGTTGGGTATCATTATCTTCATCTGACTCTTTCATCTGCTTGCTGGGTCTTTTGTGGGGGCAGTCATGATAGGCCCCCTTTTATGAGCACACCATAGTCTCAGTAATAGTGTCAGTTTTTGGTGCCTCCCCTTGAGCTGGAACCCAATTTGGCCCTGTCACTGGAACCCCCTTTTCCTCAGGCTCTTCTCCATTTTTGTTTCTGCTGTTCTTTCGGACAGGAACAATTTTGTGTCAGAGTTTTATGCTGTGGAATGGCAACACCATCCCTCATTTGATGCCCTGTCTTTTTGCTGGAGGTGGGCTCTTTAAGTTCCCTTTCCAAACTATAGGGTATTTAATCTAAGGTCCCTCTATTTGAGTCCTAAGAGATTCTTACCTCCCAGGTCACTGCTAAAGTGTCCCCCTACTTCCTACTTCCCAAGGTTGCCTCTCTCCATTCTTTTGCTGGTCTTTAGGGCTTCAGTCCTGTTCCCCCAACCAAGACCTGATTATGGTCCCCTCTTCCCCTCTCTATCCTCTTTCCCACCCAGGTCCCCCCTTCCCCACTCCTGTGATTGCTTTCTTCTCCCTCCCAAGTGGAATTGAGTCATCCTCACTTTGGCCCTTTGGCTTGTTAAACTTTTTGAGTTTGTGGATTGTATCCTGGGTATGCTGTACTTTTTTGGCTAATATCCACTTATTATTGATTACATACCATGTATATCCTTTTGCATCTGACTGATGGCGTTCCGGATGATATTTTTTTTTTTTCGGTTTTTCGAGACAGGGTTTCTCTGTGTAGCCCTGGCTGTCCTGGAACTCACTTTGTAGACCAGGCTGTCCTCGAACTCAGAAATCCGCCTGCCTCTGCCTCCCGAGTGCTGGGATTAAAGGCGTGCGCCACCACGTCCGGCTCCTGATGATATTTTTTATTTCATTCCTTTTTGTTTTTGCCTGCAAACTCAGGATGTCCTTTTTCTTAATTGGAGTAGTATTTTATTGTGTAAATGGACCACATTTTCTGTGTCCTTTCTTCTATTGTGGGACATCTGGGTTGTTTCTAGCATCTGACTACCACAAATAAGGTTTTCATGAACATAGTGGAATATGTGCCCCTGTGCCATGGTGGGGAATCTTTTGGGTATATGTACAAGATTTGTATAGCCGGATCTTCAAGTAGATCTATTTCCAATTTTCTGAGGAATCTTCAAATTGATTTGCAGAATGGTTGTACCAGTTTGCAATCCCAGCAGTAATTGAAGAGTGTTCCTTTCCACATCCTCTCGAACATGTGCTGTCACCTGAATTTTTGATCTTAGCCATTCTGATTTTGTAAGGTAGAATTTCAGGGTCCTTTTGATTTGCAATTCCCTGATCACTAAGAATTTGAACATTTCTTTAAGTGTTTCTCAGTCATTCATGATTCCTTTGTTGTCAATTCTCAGTTTACTTCTCTACCTCATTTTTGATTGGGCTGTTCAGATTTTCTGGTGGTTAGCTTCTTGAGTTCTTCAAATATTTTGGATATTAGCCCTCTATTGGATGTGGGGTTAGTGAAAATTCTTTTTCCAATTTGTAGGTTGCCAATTTGTCCTATTGACTATGTCCTTTGACTTACAAAAGCATTCCAGTTTCAAGAGGTCCCATTTATCAATTCTTGATCTCAGAGCCTAAGCCATTGGAGTTCTGTGTAGGAAATTTTCTCCTGTGCCAATGAGTTCAAGGCTTTCTCATTTTCTTTTCTACTAGATACAGTGTGTTTGGTTTTATGTGGAGGTCCTCAATCTACCTGGACTTGAGGTTTGTGCATGGTGACAAATATGTATCTATTTTCCTTTTTTCACATACAGACTGCCAGTTACTCCAGGTTCATTTATTGAAGTTGCTTTCTTTTCTCTCATTGTATATTTTGGGTTCTTTGATAAAGATCAAGTGTCCATAAGTGTGTGGTTTTGTTTCTGGGTCTTCAATTCTATTCCATTGATAAACATGTATGTCTATGTACCAATACCATGCAGTTTTTTTTTTTTTATCACTATTGCTCTGTAGTATAGCTTGAGGTCAGGGATGATGATTCCCCCAGAAGTTCTTTTATTTTTAAGAATTGTTTTCACTATTCTTAGTTTTATTTCTTTTCCAAATGAATTTGAAGAATTGTGTTGGGATTTTGATGGGGATTGAATTGAATCTACAGATTGTCCTTGGTAGGATGGCCAGTTTTACTTTGTTAATTCTTCCAATCCATGAGCATGGGAGATCTCTCCATTTTCTGAGATCTTCTTCGATTTCTTTCTTGAGAGACTTGAAGTTATTGTCATACAGATTTCTCACTTGTTTGGTTAGTTACTCCAGACATTTATAATATTTGTGGATAGTGTGAAGGGTGTTGTTTCCCTAATTTCTTTCTCGGCCTGTTTATCATTGGCATAAAGGAAGGCTAATGATTTGTTTCAGTTAATTTCTTATCCAGTCACTTTAATTAAGTTTATCAGCTGTAATAGTTTTCTGGTATTATTTTTGGGGTCACTCATGTATACTGTCACATCTTCTGCAAATAGTGATACCTTTAATTCTTTGCCAATTTGTATCCTCTTGATCCATTTTGCTTGTCTTTTTGCTCTAGCTAGAACTTTTGAGTACTATATTGCATACATACAGTGAGAGTGTATATCTTTGTCTTGTTCCTGATTTTAGTGGAATTGCTTTCAAGTATCTCTCCATTTAAATTGATATTGGTTGTTGATTTGCAGTAAATTGCTTCTATTATGTTCAGGAATGGGCCTTGAATTCCTGATCTGTCCAATAATTTTAACATGAAGGTGTGTTGGATTTTGTTAAATGCTTTTTGTGTATCTAAGGAGTTTATCATGTGATTTTTTTTCTTTGAGTTTGTTTAAATAGTAGTATACAGTAATGGATTTTCATATATTGAACCAACCTTGCATCCCAGTGATGAAGCCTACTTGATCATTTTGAATGGTGGTTTAGATGTGTTCTTGGATTGAGTTTACTAGAATTTTATTGAGTAATTTTGCATAGATATTCAGAGGCTAAATTGGTCTGAAGTTCTCTTTTATTTTCCTGTGTGTCTTTGTGTGGTTTATGTATCAGAGTAATTAGCTTCATAGAATGAATTATGTAGTGTTCCTTCTATTTCTATGTTATGGAAAAGTTTGCATGATATTGTTTTTAGTTCTTTTTTGAATGTCTGGTAGAATTCTGGGCTAAAGCCCTCTGGCCCTGGGTTTTTATTGGTTCAGAGGTTTTTAATGACTTCTTTCTCCTTAGGGGATCTGGGCCTGTTTAGTGGTTTACTTGCTCTTGATTTAACTTTGAAATGTGGTATCTGTCTAAAAACTATCCATTTCATCTAGATTTTCCAATTTTTTTTTTGAGTATGGGCATTTGTAGTAGGATCTGATGACTTTTTAAATTTCCTCAGTTTCTGTTGTTATGTCTCCCTTTTCATTTCTGGTTTTTTTTTGTTTTTTGTTTTTTGTTTTTTGTTTTTTGTTTTTTTTTTTTTTTTTTTTTTTTTTTTTTTTTTTTTTTTTTTTTTTTTTTTTTTTTTTTTTTTTTTTTTTTTTTTTTTTTTTTTTTTTTTTTTTTTTTTTTTTTTTTTTTTTTTTTTTTTTTTTTTTTTTTTTTTTTTTTTTTTTTTTTTTTTTTTTTTTTTTTTTTTTTTTTTTTTTTTTTTTTTTTTGCATACTATCTCTGTGCCCTTTGTTAGTCTTGCTAGGGGTTTACCTGTCTTGTCATTTCTCTCAAGCAACCACCTGTTTTTTTGGATTCTTCAGATCTTTCTCTTTGTTTCTAATTATTTGATTTCCAGCCTGTTTTTGACTATTTCCTACCTTCTACTTCTTTTGAACTGGCATTCGTATTCCCTTAGTGTCTGTAGAATATATGTCCATGATCTTCTGGCTTTCATAGTCTCTGGTGAGAAGTCTGGAGTAATTCTAATAGGCCTGCCTTTATATGTTACTTGACCTTTTTCCCTTACTGCTTTTAATATTCTGTCTTTGTTTAGTGCATTTGTTGTTCTGATTATTATATGTAGGGAGGAATTTCTTTTCTGGTCCAGCCTATTTGGAGTTCTGTAGGCTTCTTGTATGTTTATGGGCATCTCATTCTTTAGGTATGGAAAGTTTTCTTCTATAATTTTGTTGAAGATATATGCTGGCCCTTTAGTTTGAGAGTCTTCATTCTCATCTCCTCCTATTATCCTTAAGTTTGGTCTTCTCATTTTGTCCTGGATTTTCTGGATATTTTGTGTTAGGATCTTTTTGCATTTAGCATTTTCTTTGATTGTCTTGTTCATGCTTCCTATAGAATCTTCTGTGCCTGAGATTCTCTCTTCTATCTCTTGTATTCTGTTGTGCATGCTCATATCTGTGGTTCCTGATTTTTTTCCCTATGATTTCTATCTCCACGGTTATCTCTTTTTGGGTTTTCTTAATTGTTTCTACTTCCATTTTTAGGTCCTGGATGGCTTTGTTCAAATCCACCACCTGTTTGGTATTGTTTTCATGTAACTCTCTAAGTTGTTTATCTGTGTTTTCCTGTATTTCCTTCTTATAGTCCTCCATCATCATCATGACGAGTGACTTTAGATCTATGTCCTGCTTTTCCAGTGTGATGTTGTATCTAGGACTTGACATGGTGGGTGAATTTGGATCTGGTGATGCCAAGTACCCTTGGTTTCTGTTGATTTTGTTCTTATGCTTGCGTCCTGCCATCTCTGCCCAAGGAGACTTGGCATTGGTGCAGATGAGAAGGGACCCACTGCCCTGGTCTGTCCCTTTATTTATCTCCCAGCTGCAGTCTTGAGTTCCAAGAGATTGGATTGGGACAGGTGTTGTGTTCCGCTGCTCACCTGTGGTCCCAAGATAGCTTGGGGAGTCCTGAAGGGGCCTCGGGAGAGTGCCCAGCGCCTGTGCCTGACACCGGAGTTCGCAGGGCAGACCGGAAGGGAGCAGCTGGGCCTTTATCAATCTCCAGGCTGCTGTCTCAAGTCCCACGGGAGCTGTCTTGGGACCACAGGCGAGCAGAGGAACACAACATGTGTTCCAACCCAATCCCGTGGGTTAAGAGATTTTTATATTTTGAGTTTTCATTGACATTTGTGTCAATCTCTACTAAGGTATCTATTACACCTGAATTCATCTCTTCTATCTCTTGTATTCTGTTGCTTATGCTTACATCTTTAATTCTTGACTTCTTTCGTAGCTTTTCCATTTCCTGGGTTGCCTCAATTTCTTTTCATTATTGTCTGTACTTCTACTTTTTGGTTTTGGACTGCTTTAATCAATTCTTTCACCTGTTGGCTTGTGTTTTCCTGTATATCTCATGGAATTTATTGTTTCCTCTTTAAGTGCTTCTACCTGTTTACCTGTATTTTCCTGTATTTCTTTCAGTGAGCAATTTATATCCCCATTAATTGAATCTATTATATTAATGAGATAGGATTTTAGGACATATTCCTGATTTTCAGGTGTGTTGGTATATCCAGGGCTTGCTCTTATGGGAGACCTGGGCTTTTTCTGATGATGCCAGTGTATACTAGTTTTTGTTTCTCATGATCTTGCACTTGGCTCTTGACATATGGTTATTCCTAATGTTTGCTAGTCTTGTTGCCTCTGTTTGGAGCCTGCCTCTTTTGTCCTTGGCTTGCTTCAGGTCACGGGGTAGGCTAGTGTCCTTGACTATAGCACACTTCCTGTGGTGCCTTCTGATTGTAGGATCTTCGGAGGAACATGCAACATGTGACTTGTTGCCCTGGCTCTGGTGGCCTTTTTGGATGCCTTTAAACCGTGGGGTTTTCAGAGGGACAGAGAAACTTCTGATAAGTTGCCTTGGCTGCAGCAAATTTGGGAGGCCTTCAGACAGTTGAGTCTTCAGCAGATTAGTCAAGGTGTTGCCCTACCTGTAGCTGTTCTTTCTCCAGGGAGACCTAAGGACTGTGGGTTCTGTTTCCCTGGGTGCACCAGAACTCCAGGGAGGTTTTCAGACTGGTACAGTTACTGCAGATCCCCTAGAAAGTCTTCAGACATTGGTGTCAGCTATCCAGTTGTCTTGTTTGTAGAACAACTCCTGGAATGTGAGCAGTCATTGGTGTTAGTGGTTGTCTTAGTCAGGGCTTCTATTCCTGCACAAACATCATGACCAAGAAGCAAGTTGGGGAGGAAAGGGTTTATTCAGCTTACACTTCCACATTGCTGTTCATCACCAAGGAAGTCAGGACCAAACTCAAGCAGGACAGGAAGCAGGAGCTGATGCAGAAGCCATGGAGGGATGTTCTTTACTGGCTTGCTTCCTCTGGCTTGCTCATTCTACTCTCTTATAAAACCAAGACTACCAGCCCAGAGATGGTCCCACCCACAAGGAGTCTTTCCCCCTTGATCACTAATTGAGAAAATGCCTCATGGAGGCATTTCCTCAACTGAAGCTCCTTTCTTTGTGATAACTCCAGCTGTGTCAAGTTGACACAAAAGCCAGTACAGTGGTCCTGTGTGAGCACAATGCCTGGAATTCCTTCAGGTTGTGTTTTATCAAGGGTGGGTTGCAGACTAGCTGGCTATCAGTTGCTTGTGTGCAGTGGAACATCTGGCATGTCTTTAGGCTGTGGTGTCTTCAGTAGAGCAGACAAGCTGGTGAGCAGATACCTTGCATGCACAGAAACTCTTGGCATGCCTTCAGGCTGCAGTGTCCATTGTCCTTTGTGAGTAGAATGTCTGGGATTCCTTCAGGCTGTGTTTTTTCAGGGAAGGGCCAGACTAGCTGGTTGTCTGCCCTAACAGAAGTTGCCAGCCAGAAGGGACATTTAAACATTGGGGGAGAACATCCAATTGCCAGCCCATCTGGACTGACAATCTCTTNAACTCTTGGCATGCCTTCAGGCTGCAGTGTCCATTGTCCTTTGTGAGTAGAATGTCTGGGATTCCTTCAGGCTGTGTTTTTTCAGGGAAGGGCCAGACTAGCTGGTTGTCTGCCCTAACAGAAGTTGCCAGCCAGAAGGGACATTTAAACATTGGGGGAGAACATCCAATTGCCAGCCCATCTGGACTGACAATCTCTTATTAACACTGGAGCTAAATGCATATTTATTGTAATACTGAAAATACTTGTAAGATTTGGAAACAGGGGCAGTTGGTCAGAAGAATGAGGCTCCTAACTGATTCCTGCTCAAAATGTCCACAAAAAATGCTGGGTAGGTGTGATGGGTAAATTGGTGATCTCTGGAGCTTTTCTATTGTGTTTCCTTTTATCAGGTTTTCCAGTACAGGAACATACTCCAATAAGTTCAGAACACACGTATGGCCGAAGGTCCCCCCTTGCATCCAAAACTCCAAATGGTTTCAAATATACCCATAGAAATCAGTTCCCAAATGCCTCAAGAGCCTGCAAGGAACTTACCTTTTCAAATGTGTCAGAGTCCTCCAGTGACCCCAGGAAGTACAATGCAATCAAGTCTTTCAGTCCCTGAAAGGAACCTACTCCAGCAAGAGTCTCAAGGACCATCAAGACAATCAGGTATCCAAATGCAACCAGGTACTGTAATGGTCCCAGGTTTACCAACTCTGAGAAGACTCTCAGGGCATCCATGTCATCAGATACCTTCAAGACCCTCATTGAATTCTTGTTTCCATAGGTTGTATGCCAGTGTCAGATGAATATGGTGACAAACACACTGTCCCTATGGCTCCAAGAAAGTGTCGAAAGGAACGCACTGTGTACTCCAAAGAACATCAGCGCCTGCTGGAAGAACATTTTGATGAGTGCCAGTACCCAAATGAGGAGAAAATTGTGCAGCTGGCAGTATTGGTTGGTGTTACAAAGACAGAGATCAAGGTTAGCTTCTCTCTTTTCCCTCAATCCAAGAGCAACAATGTACTTGTTCCCATTAGGCACTTGAATTCTGTGCTTCTTAAATGCTTAGAGGAGGGTGGACAGATATAGGCAGTGGATATTGATGCATCCAATGTTGGGCCTCAAATTCTCCATCACCCGGGTACCAATATTGAAGAACATTATTCCCATGTAGGGTCTCAGTGTCCTAGATAAAACACAGGGCATACTAGCTCAATCTCCCCAGTTTTTTTGATGTCAGGTCATACACAATCTACTTTACTAAAATCTCCTAGGTATCTTGAGTCTCATGCTTTCTGTTGCTGACTTGTGAAGTATTGTTATAGAAACTCCTTCTATTCAAAAGTTTCACCTTGTGGTTCAGCTGGGGGCAAAGAGTTATTCTTTTGATGTTTGCTTTATTTTTCAGATCTGGTTCAAGAACAAACGAGCTAAGTACAAGCGGATGAATCTCCAGAATAGTAAACAAGCTCTGCCAGGGACAAATGGAAGCTCTAAAGCTGTTTCTGAGTCAACCCATTTTCCTGGTTCCATACCTGTAGTTGCCTCTGACAAAGGAAAGTCCATGTGTCCAGGTACATTTGCTGAGGATTCCATTTCCAAACTCAACTGCAGCCAGGAATCTTCTCTGCCTCATTATCAGGCCTGTGATGGGGACCTGTTATCTGTCGTTCTTCTAGACGAACAACCGGTAAGGAGACTACGTCGACCCCTGAGACCAGTTAGTCGTCATCAATTTAGAGTCTGACTGAATCGTCATCGACTTCGAGGTCAGTCGGACCGTATACGGTGGGTTCGTGGTCTCATACGAGTTCTAAGTTCAGGAAGACCCCTCCTCGAGACCGTTTACTAGGAGTTACTTTTAGACACATCAGACGACTGGCTTACTCTGAAACAGCCCTCCAATCCAGTTTACACCTCTGGGCTCCTAGACCAGTCCAGGCCTGACAGTGATCAAGAAGTGACTTATATGGACCTTTAGTCCCAGTATTTGGGGAAATTAACCAGTCTTATCTGTAGAAGCTTCATACCACTGTGTTTTGTGTAGTGCAACTGTTTCAAAGTCAGTTTAGGTATTCATTCTTTTTTGTTAGATTATATGTTCATTAAATAAAAGGAGAAACTAGTAACTGTAAAATTCTTTTAATTCATTATTTCATTCATTCTAATATTTATGCATGCTAATGCATGGATGCATATATGCAAGTGTCTTGGGACTTGGAGTCAGAAAAGACTATAGGCTCTCCTGGAGTAAAACTATAGACAGTGGTGTTCTCACCAGTGTGCGCTTGGAAGTCAGCTCGGATCATCTGCCAGATTTAAATCATGTGGGTAGGCTCCAGCGCAGTGTGCAAGGCCTGGGTGCCACGCACCCACCCAGGTTTCCAGCGGGACTCTCCCAGCGACCTTGGGACCACTGGTAAGAGGAACACACATCTGTTCCAGTCCAAACTCCTGGGACTTGAGTCTGCAGCCGGGAGATAGACAGGCGGGGAGCGGACCCCTTCCCTTCGGGTCCACACTGCTCCTCTCCAGGGCAGGGCGCAAGGCCTGGGTGCCTCGCACTCACCCAGGTTTCCAGAGGGACTCTCCTAGCAATCTAAGGACCACTGGTGAGCAGCCGAACTCAGCAAGCAACCTGAGACACCAGCAGGAGATTGAGAAAAGCCCAGGACAAGACAGACGCTCCCTTCTGGTCTGCACCAACACCAGGTCTCCTTGGGCAGGAATGGCAGGAGGTAAGCATAAGAACAGAAGCAACAGAATCCAAGGGTACTTGGCATCACCCACCACTTCAAGTCCTAGATACAACAGCACTCCAGAAAAACAGGACATGGATATAAAATCACTCGTCATGCTGATGATGAAGGATTATAAGAAGGAAATGCAGGAAAGCACAGTTAAACATCTAGAAGCAGTTATAGAGGGAAAATTTAGAGAGTTACAGGAAAACAATACCAAACAGGTGATGGAAACGAACAAAGCCATCCAGGACCTAAAAATGGGAGTAGAATCAATTAAGAAAAACCAAAAGGAGATAACCCTGGAGATAGAAACCATAGGAAAAAAATCAGGAACCATAGATACGAGCATCAGCAACAGAATACAAGAGATGGAAGAGAGATAGAGTCCGTGTCTTCTAAGATATCCCTCGTATCTGTTCTGTTAGTTTCTTTTACGATTTACGTTTTTCTAAGATTGTGTTTTATAGGTCCTTTAGGTCCTGTGTTACTCTTCTGGTTTGAATTCCTATTATCCTCATCATGAGAAGGAAGACTATCAAACTAAAGGGCCAGCAAATATCTTCAACAAAATAATAGAAGTAAACTTTCCATACCTAAAAAATGAGATGCCCATAAACATACAAGAAGCCTACAGAACTCCAAATAGGCTGGACCAGAAAAGAAACTCCTCCCAACACATAATAATCAGAACAAAAAATGCACTAAATAAAAACAGAATATTAAAGGCAGCAAGGGAAAAAGGTCAAGTAACATATAAGGGCAGGCCTATCAGAATTACTCCAGACTTCTCACCAGAGACTATGAAAGCCAGAAGATCATGGACAGAGATTTTACAGACACTAAGAGAGCACAAGTGCCAGCCCAGGCTACTATACCCAGCAAAACTCTCATTTACCATAGACAGAGAAACCAAAGTATTCCATGACAAATTCAAATTCACACAATATCTTTCCACAAATCCAGCCCTTCAAAGGATAATAACAGAAAAACACGAACACAAGGACAGAAACTCTGCCCTAGAGAAAGCAAGAAAGTAATCCTTCAACAAACCTCAAAGAAGACAGCCACAAGAACAGAATCCCAACTCTAAAAACAAAAATGACAGGAAGCAACAATTACTGTTCCTTAATATCGCTTAATATCAATGGACTCAATTCTCCAATAAAAAGACATAGACTATCAGAATGGCTACACAAACAGGACCCGACATTTTGCTGCCTACAAGAAACACACCTCAGGAAAAATGACAGACACTACCTCAGAGTGAAAGGCTGGAAAACAATATTCCAAGCAAATGGCCCGAAGAAAAAAGCTGGGGTAGCCATTCTAATATCGAATAAAATAGACTTTCAACCCAAAATTATCAAAAGAGACAAAGAGGGGTACTTCATACTCATCAAAAGCAAAATCTTCCAAGAAGAACTCTCAATTCTGAATATCTATGCTCCAAATGCAAGAGCAGCCACTTTCACTAAAGAAACTTTAGTAAAGCTTAAAACGCACATTGCATCTCACACAATTTATCACCCTCTGAAGTTGTGGGGTGAGAGTAGTTACCTGTCTAGGACCTTTGTCTTTGATTTGTCTCTGAGTCAGCTTGATTGCCTTCGATACTTTGTTTACCTGAATTGTCTATAGATGTCTTGTAAAGTAGGATTTTGTTTTCCTATATGGAAAAAGAGTCGTGGAGTACCGTGGATCTCCAAAATTGATCACATAATTGGCCACAAAACAGCCCTCAACAGATTCAAAAATATTGAAATTGTCCCATGCTTCCTATCAGATCACCATGGACTAAGGCTGCTATTCAATAACAACATAAGAAGCAGAACACCATCATTCACTTGGAAACTGAACAACATTCTACTCAATGATACCTTGGTCAAGGAAGAAATAAAGAAAGAAATTAAAGTCTTTCTAGAGTTTAATGAAAATGAAGCCACAACATACCCAAACTTATGGGACACAATGAAAGCATTATTGAGAGGTAAATTCATAGCTCTGAGTTCCTACATAAAAAAAAAAAATGGAGAGAGCTTACACCAGTAGCATGGCAGCACATCTGCAAGTTCTAGAACAAATGGAAGCAAAGTCACCTAAGAGGAGTAGATGGCAGGAAATAATCAAACTCAGGGGTGAAATCAACCATGTGGAAACAAAAAGAACTATCCAAAGAATCAATGAAACCAGGAGCTGGTTCTTTGAAAAAGTCAACAAGATAGACAAACCCTGGGCCAGACTCACTAGAGGGCACAGGGATAGCATCCAAATCAACAAAATCAGAAATGAAAAGGGAGACATAACAACAGATCCTGAGGAAATTCAAAACACCATCAGATCCTTCTACAAAAGGTTATATTCAAAAAAACTGGAAAATCTGGACAAAATGGATAACTTTCTAGAAAGATACCAAGTTCCAAAGTTAAACCAGGATCAGATTAATGACCTAAACAGCCCTATATCTTCCTAAAGAAATAGAAGCAGTCATTAATAGTCTCCCAACCAAAAAAAGCCCAGGACCAGATGGGTTTAGTGCAGAGTTCTATCAGACCTTCAAAGAAGACCTAGTTCCAGTTCTTCTCAAATTATTCAACAAAATAGAATCTGAAGGTACACTACCTAATTCATTCTATGAATCCACAGTTACTCTGATACCTAAACCACACAAAGACACAACAAAGATAGAGAACTTCAGACCAATTTCCCTTATGAATATCAACGCAAAAATACTCAACAAAATTCTCGCCAACCGAATCCAAGACACATCAAAACGATCATCCATCATGACCAAGTAGGCTTCATCCCAGGAATGCAGGGATGGTTTAACATACAGAAGTCCATCAACGTAATACACTATATAAACAAACTCAAAGATAAAAACCACATGATCATCTCCTTAGATGCTGAGAAAGCATTTGACAAAATCCAACACCCATTCATGATAAAGGTCTTGGAAAGATCAGGAATTCAAGGCCCCTACCTGAACATGATAAAAGCAATCTACAGCAAACCAGTGGCCAACATCAAACTAAATGGAGAGAAACTGGAAGCAATCCCACTAAAATCAGGGACCAGACAAGGCTGCCCACTTTCTCCCTTTCCATTCAATATAGTACTTGAAGTCCTAGCCAGAGCGATTCTACAACAAAAGGAGGTCAAGGGGATACAAATTGGAAAGGAAGAACTCAAATTATCGCTATTTGCAGATGATATGATAGTATATATAAGTGACCCCAAAAACTCCACCAGAGAACTCCTAAACCTTATAAACAGCTTAAACAGTAGCTGGATATAGAATTAATTCAAACAAATCGATGGCCTTTCTCTATATAAAGGATGAACTGGCTGAGAAAGAGATCAGGGAAACATCACATTCACAATAGTCACTAACAATATAAAATATCTTGGTGTGACTCTTACGAAGGAAGTGACAAGAACTTCAAGTCTTTGAAGAAAGAAATTGAGGAAGACCTCAGAAGATGGAAGGATCTCCCATGCTCATGGATTGGCAGAATCAATATAGTAAAAATGGCTATCGTGCCAAAAGCTATCTAAAGATTCAATGCAATCTCCATCAAAATTCCAACTCAATTCTTCAAGGATCTAGAAAAAACAATTAGCAAGTTCATCTGGAATAACAAAAAACCTAGACTAGCGAAAACTCTTCTCAACAATAAAAGAACATTTGTGGAATCACCATGCCTGATCTCAAGCTGTACTACAGAGCAATCGTAACAAAAACTGCATGGTACTAGTACAGCAACAGACAAGTAGATCAATGGAATAGGATCGAAGACCCAGAAATGAATCCACACACCTATGGTCACCAGATCTTTGACAAGGGAGCTAAAACTATCCAATGGAAAAAAAGACAGCCTTTTCAACAAATGGTGCTGGCACAACTGGCAGCTATCATGTAGAAGACTGGGAATTGATCCATTCTTATCTCCTTGCACTAGGGTCAAGTCTAAGTGGTTGAAGGACCTCCATATAAAACCAGAGACACTGAAACTTATAGAGGAGAAAGTGGGGAAAAGCCTCGAAGATATGGGCACTGGGGAAAAATTCCTGAACAAAACAGCAAAGGCTTGTGCTGTAAGATCAAGAATTGACAAATGGGACCTCATTAAGTTGCAAAGCTTCTGTAAGACAAAAGATACTGTCAACAAGANAGATAGTGCTGAAAGTCCCGGATATAGCTGTCTCGTGGGAGACTATACCAATGCCTGGCAAACATGGAGGTGGAAGCTTACAGTCAGGTATTAGATGGAACACAGGGTTCCCAAGGAAGGAGCTAGAGAAAGTACCCAAGGAGCTGAAGGGGTCTTCAACCCTATAGGTGGAAGAAGAACATGAACTAACTAGTACCCCATGAGCTCATGTCTCCAGCTGCATACATAGAAGAGGATGGCCTAGTTGGCCATCATTGGGAAGAGAGGCCCCTTGGTCATGCAAACTTTACATGCCCCAGTACAGGGGAACACCAGGGCCAAGATGTGGGAGCAGGTGGGTAGGGGAGCAGGGCTGGGAGGTGGGAGGGTATAGGGAACTTTCTGGATAACACTTGAAATGTAAATGAAGAAATTATCTAATAAATGTTGAAAAAAATCATGTGGGTAATCGCTGAGAGCATATAATTCAGAGTCCATTGGTATAAAATGATATTTTGTTTAGTATATATTTGAGGTGGCTGTGGATTCATGCAACATAGGGACCCACTATCAAGTCTAACTCCAGTTATAGGAGTTCCTGTACCCTCTCCTTGCTTCAGAGGTCACTACATGCAACAGGAACCCTCATATACATGCATAACATGAAATCATATAATAGAAAAGCAATAAATCTGATAAATAAATACTATGAGCCATTTCTCCACTGAACTATATCTCATTTCTTATGTAGAAAATAGTTTTGTTTATTTTCAGCACTAATAGCTATTATGTGTGAATTGAGGTCAGAGGAAAATTGGCAGGAGTCATTTTTCTTTCAGCCTTGTTAGTCTCAAGGCTGGAACACAAGTTCAGGCATTGTAGGAACATGCTTGACCACAAAAGCCACCTACAGGGCACTCCAGTTCTTCTGCTTTTTACTTTGATACTGGGTCTCACTGACCTGTCAAGTCTGGCCTGATTTGCCTTCTGGCTTCCTCAGGCTGGAGTGGCTGACATTACAGATCTGATCTTCAACCCGATTTTTTTGATTTTGAGGAATAGCCCCATTGTTTTTTTTTTTAATTTTTCTTCACTTTCCTTTTATTTATATATTTATTTATTTACACTCTAGATATTATTCCTTTCCCAACCCCCATCCACCCTCTGACTGTTCCACATCCCCTACCTCCTCCCCACGCCCCAGTCTCCACAGTGATGTCCCCACCACTCACCCTGGATCCATGCAAACCTCTAAACTCCCTGGACCTCCAGTCTCTTGAGGATGATGTGCATCTTCTCTGACTGAACCCAGACTCAGCAGTCCTCTGCTGCATATGTGTTGGGGCCTCATATCAGGTGGTGTGTGCTGCCTGGTTGGTGGTCCAGTGCTTGAGAGATCTTGGAGGTCCAGGTTAATTGAGATTGCTGGTCCTCCTACAGGGTCTCCCTTCTCAGCTTCTTCCAGCTTTTCCCTAATTCAACCACAGGGGTCCGCAGCTTCTGTCCATTGGTTGGGTACAAATAAGTGTATCTGACTCTTTCAGTTGCTTGTTGGGTCTTTGGAGGGCAGTCATGATAGGCCCTTTTGTGTGAGTGCTCCATATCCTCAGTAATAGTGTCAGGCCTTGGGTCCTCCCCTTGAGCTCTATCCCACTTTGGGCCTGTTGCTGAACTTTCTTTTCCTCAGTGTCCTCCTCATTTCCATCCAAGCAATTCTGCTTAGGGGGATATCAGCCTGTCTCCCACTCTCTCTTAATGCTGAATAGTTTGCAGTGCTCCCAGGAGATCTACACCCCAGGGACACAGGAGTCAGGGTCCAGACATAGACATATAGACCAGCCAAACCAATGGGGCACAATGAAAGCAGTGCTGAGGGAAAAAAATTATAGCATAAAGTTCCCTTGTAAGGAGACTTGAGGGATCCTACCAACCCCATTAATTCTTTAGTATCTGTGCTAGGTTTCACGCCCACCAGCAGTGCATAAATATTCCTCCTTGCTGACAATTTCTCCATCATTAGTTTTCATTGGTTTTATTGATCTTTGCCATTCTGACAAGGTAAGATAACTTGTCAATTAGTTATAATTTGCTTTGTTCTGATTGCTAAAATGGTGTAGTTTGCTTGTTTGTTATTTTGATACAATGCTTTTCTATAAAAAGTCCTGGAGGTACTGGAGCTCTTTTGATAAGTCAAGTTGGGATGAACTTCACAATGGTCTTCCTGTCCACAGCACCTAAGATCTGGGATAAATGGCATTTTATAACAATCCCAGTGTGTTTAACATTTATTAAAGGGTTTCTCAGGGATTTTTGTTTATCTTTTTATAATTTCACTTTAGTTATATACTTTTAAAAAATATGATTACTGGTTTTCTGGATTTTATTTTATTTTATTTTATTTACTCATTTTTTTGATTTGGGACATGGATTTTTTTGTATGAGCCATAGCTCTCCTGGACATTTCCTCTTTAGATCAGCCAGAGCTTGCTTTCTGAATGCTGGGATTAAAGGCATGCACCATCAGGCATGAGTTGCTTATTTGTGAAACTTAGTCTATATTTGTACCCCTGCGTTTTTAGGCATTTTAATTAGATTAGGAAGGCTTGGAACTCACAGAGATCTACTTGCCTCTGTCTTCCCACACACTGGGATGACTACTTGTTCTTAGTCCTCATTTTAAAAGATGCTTTATATATTCTACTCATTACCCTCTGCTATTGTGCCCAGATTGTAAAACCCCTGAAGAGACCACCAGGAATCACAACCTGCTGTAATTGTATGAGGGTCTTTATTCAAGATTGAGCTTGGGCCACCAACCTTTTGAATGAACCCCCAGGTCTAAGTGAAGGGAATTTATAAACAACAAAACCACAAGCCGGGTTTCCAAGCCTTGGCATTATATGAGAGCATAAAGGAATGACATCCTTTAAATCTGACAACGTTTGTTCACACATGGAGGCAAAACTGTGTAGCTGGAAAGGGACATTTCTGACCTGGGAAATGTAACTTGTGCTATCAGAAGCTGGTATACTTTTACAACTGACCACAGCTGTCTGGGAACCCTTTGTTGCCCTTCTCTCATGGCTAATAAGTGATGTATTTATTTATTTATTTATTTATTTATTTATTTATTTATTTAGAGGCAGGGTTTCGCTGTGTAGCCCTGGCTGATATGAAACTCACTTTGTAGACCAGGCTGGCCTCACATTCAGAAATCTGCCTGCCTCTGCCTCCCAAGTGCTGGGATTAAAGGAGTGCACCACCACGCCTGGCAAAATGTATAGCCAAGGCTGGCCTTGAACTTGTGTCCTCCTGCCTCTGCCTCCTTCCGCAAATCCTCCTGACATACACCACCACTACTAGCACATTTATCTTTTACAAGGATGTTTGGTTCCTTTGTTTCTCAAGTCCAGGAGCTATCTGCACCAGGGAAGTGCTAGTTATCTATCAGGGGGGTCCCAGCCTTGGTGATACTGAGGCCGGGGTATGTATTCCCAAAGATGGCATCTGGGGAATTGCAATATTCTGGTGCCAGGTTGGCCGGAGGCATTTCTGCTGGGAAATGTGGGGAGGGGAGTAGAGCCTTGTATGAGCTTTGGGAAAGTGCAGAGGAAAGCTTCCTGCATCTCTTCATTATAAATTGTTGTCAGACAAACTTTTCCTGGAGTGTTGCAACAAACACCTGTAACTCTCAGAAGATACAGAATGCTTGACACAATATTTGAGTATTATTATGGTTACCTATAGCTTGTTCAACACTTGATATAAGAAACATACTCTAGTGTAAACTGAATGGTCAAGTCAATAATTGTTGGATTAATGGACACAGTTTCAATGAGTGTGTGTGTATGCTTGTGTCTGGGTGTGATTTATTTACTTATCTATCTATATTTATGAAAAAAGCAAGCACACCTAAGAAGAGTAAATGGTGGGAAATAGACATACTAAAGACTGGAATCAACTAATTAGAAGCAAAGAAAATAATATGAAGAATCAACAAAACCAGCAACTGAATCTGTGAGAAAATCCACAAAATAAATAAACCCTTAGCCAAAACCGACTAAAGGGCACAGAGACAGTATCCAAATTAAGAAAATCAGAAATGAAAAGGGAAACATTTCAACAGAAACTGAGGAAATTCAATGAATCATGAGATCTTACTACTGAAGCCTATATGTGACAAAACTGGAGAATCTAGATGAAATGGATCATTTTCTATATAGACACCACTTACCAAAGTTAATCAACATCAGGTAAACTATCTAAACAGTCCAATACCCTCTAAAGAATTGAAACAGTCATTAAAAATCTATCAATAAAAAATGCCCAGGGCCAGATGTTTTTACTGCAGTGGCTATCTTCTGAGTTTGTTGAAAGATTACTTTCTTGGTTTTTCTAGGGTGTAGTTTCCCTGTTTGTGTTGGAATTTTTCATCTATTATCCTTTGTAGGGATTGATTTGTAAGATATTGTGAAAAATGTTTTTGTCATGGAATATCTTGGTTTCTGCATCTATGGTAATTGGGGGTTTTGCTGGGTATAGTACCCTGGGATGGCATTTGTGTTCTCTCAGGGTCTGTATGACATCTGCCCAGGATCGTCTGGCTTTTATAGTCTCTGGTGAGAATTCTGGTATTATTCTGATAGGTTTACCTTTATATGTTACTTGAGCTTTTACCCTTAATGCTTTTAATATTCTTTCTATGTTTTGTGAATTTGGTGTTTTGATTATTATATGATGGGAGTAATTTCTTTTCTGTTCCAGGGGTGTTTCCCACACACCTACCCATCCCCCACCCCCCGAATTCCCCTACTCTGGGGCATTGAACCTTCACAGGACCAAAAGCCTCCTCCCATTGATGCCTGACAAGGCCATCCTCTGCTACATATGCTGCTGGAGCCATAGGTCTATCTATTTTTTTACTCTTTTATTTGTTGTTTAGTCCCTGGGAGTTCTGTAGGGTCTGGTTAGTTGATATTCTTGTTCTTCCTATGGGGTTACAAATCCCATCATCTCCTTCAGTCCTTTTTCTTTCTTTTTTTTTCATTTTCCCCCTTTTTTAATTAGATATTTTCTTCATTTACATTTCAAATGCTATCCCAAAGGTCCCCTATACCCTCCTGCTTCCCTGTTCCCCAACCCACACACTCCCAATTTTTGGTCCTGGCATTCCCCTGTACTGGGGCACATAAAGTTTGCAAGACCAAGGAGTCTCTCTTCCCAATAATGGCTGACTAGGACATCTTCTGCTATATACACAGCTAGAGACACAAGCTCTGAGCATACTGGTTAGTTCATATTGAAGACCCCCTCATCTCCTTGAAAGGAAGCAAATTCACACAAGAAGAGTACACGGCAGGAAATAAACTTAGGCCTGAAGTCAGTACTTTTTCTAACTTATCCATTTGGGGACCCTGTGTTCAGTCCAATCATTGGCTGCCAGCAACCTCCTCTGTATTTGTCAGGCACTAGCAGAGCCTCTTAGGACACATTTATATCAGGTTCCTGTCAGCAAGCACTTCTTATCATCCCCAATATTGTCTGGGTTTGGTGACAATACATGGGGTGGATACCTAGGTGGGGCAGTATCTGGATGGCCTTTCTTTCAGTTTTTTCTCCACACTTCGTCTCCATATTTGCTCCCATGAGTATTTTGTTCCCCTTTTTAAAATGGACCTAAGCACCCACACTTTTGTCTTTCTTCTTCTGGAACTTCATGTGCACCTACATTTCTAAGGGTAACATTACTAACCATCTGGTTACCTCTGGTGTTAGGTGGTCTTGCTGTCTCGGACTGTGGCTTGTTCCTCTTCCATGCCTGTGTGTCAGTACTCCTGGGAGACCAGTTCTCTCTGAGAGGAACTTGGGTATGGAGAGCTATGGCACAGGTTAAGCTCTGGGATATAGATAGGATTGTAAGGATCCTGTCCCCTGCTATTCTTGGTTCTAGTGTCCTGATGGCTCTGGACAGGTCTCTCTTGGGACAGGTATTTGAGCAGAAGTGGTGGTCTTATGTGTTCTCACAGGTGTGTCAGCACTTCTTGGAGACCATATTTCTCCTGGTAGTATTTGTGTTTGGAGAGCTGTGGCACTGGATCAGCTCCAGGCCTTGGGGCACAGGATCAGCTTTGGGCACAGACAAAGATGAAACCTTGATAAGTAAAATAATCCTCCATTTTGTGCTGAGCTTAGTAAAGCTGTCTAGACATAGTAGACCATGACCTTAGTAAAGTGCGAAGCACAACACTTTAGAACACATCTTTAATCACAAACAATGACATTAAATTGAGGGGCAGAGAGCTGGGCATGGTGGCACACACCTTTAATCCCAGCACTTGGGAGGCAGAGGCAGGTGGATTTCTGAGTTCAAGGCCAGCCTGGTCTACAAAGTGCGTTCCAGGACAGCCAGGGCTATACAGAGAAAACCTTTCTTGAAAAAGAAACAAACAAAATAACAACAACAACAACAACAACAATAAATTGAGGGGCAGAGAAAGTGATGAAATAGAAAAAAAATTGACAGAATGAGTCGGAGACAGGATGCACCAAACTCTCAGGAGAATAGACACTTGAGATAATAGCAGAGAGAGGCAATTGAGTGAGTTGAGTTAATTGAGAGTCAGTGCAGTGAGTGCAGGTCAGGTCAGTGGAGTTGAGTTTTTCTGTCTGTGAGTTCATTAAGTGCATATTAGCACAGGCACTTGAAGCCAAAGATAAGAAAGAGGCAGAAGACTAGCCCTAATTGACAGAGTTCATTTGGGGCTAAGCAGAGAAATTCAATGAGAAGCTGACAGAAGGCAGATTAAATAAGTCATATTGCAAAGAAGATTGAACCAAAACAGTTGAATTGAACCAGCTAGCCAAAGTTCAGAAGGAGCCGTAAAATGTGAGCTATTTAGCAGTAAGAGTCCAAGATGACAATTACATCAAAGGAAATAAAAGATACATTTATATCCTGGTCATTGTCGTAGTGGTCAAACACAGAGAGGGATTCAAGCAAGGCATAATAACTTCCTGGTTATCTGGTGAGTTGGTCTTGTGAATAATGTTTGTGTATGATGTGTAGGCTTGTGGGGGTTACATTCATGAAAGAGATAAGGCCCTTGTGAAGGAAATCCTTTGGAAGCATTCTGGAGATGGTGTGTGTGTGTGTGTGTGTGTGTGTGTGTGTGTGTGTGTGTGTTTGTAGGTAGAGGTCTGTCAAAGGCCCAGCTTTATTGGTGTAGGGCCTTGAGAAAATACAGGAAGTTTGCAAGTTTTCATCATAGATGTAACACTGAAATTTATGGTAGTTCAAGAGTCATAGAAGACATGGGGAAAGTGCTGCTAACACATCAGAGTGCTGGTTCAGTTACTATGCTTTTGTGCACTGTTCATCAGTTCAACATGAGGCATTAGCTTCATGTTATTTAAAAGTCTAGAGAAATTGATGTGGAGGCCTGAGTATAGACGTTAGGGACTGTGGGACTTCTCTGATCTATTTTTCTTTTATTCCCAGGTTCTTGTGTGTAGTGAGGTCTCCCAATGGGACTCAATTTCCATGCAATGTTAAGATCTCCAATTCCCCCAGGATACCCAATGTCACCTGATCCACAAATAATCAGAGGACGCTCTGACACTCCAAGTAACAAATGCTTTGTTTCTAATGAACCCAGACTAGGAAGTTTCTAAAGTTGCTTTATGTCTACCAAGTCAACAACTTCTCCTGGCATCCCAAGTGCCTCTGGTATCACAAGTTTCTCCCAATGATTCAAGGAGGCAAAGGATAGACCTACTGTATTCATCAAGAAAAAGGTAGTCCTGGAAGAATATTTTGATATGTGCAAGTACCCATCCAAGGCACAACCCATAGCATTGGGTCAAAGGCTTGGATTGATGACCATAAGATCAAGACACAGCCTGTCTTTTGCCTCTCCTCCTCTAGTGAGGTAGACATTTCTCACACCCAAGCACACACTTCCATGACTGTCTATGTCCTTGGCCTAGTTCCATGTTGTAGAAGGGCTGGGAACATGTATTCAGGGCAGAATTTCCATCTTCTCTAGTCCTGCAATGCAGAACTCTGGTATACTGGGGAGACATACTAGTTCCACAGAGTTTCAGGGAGGCATAGACATCACGAAACCCCTCAAAATTTTGGACTATTAATGGACATTTCCTTGTTCTGTGGCTTTCATGTCTAGGTCAATCTGCTTCCTTGATTCTTGGGTCTAGGAACCTTTAAGTTCTGTGACATGTTATTGGTAAATACCATGTTCCAGGCTTTTCCTTTCTTTTCCTTTCCTTTCCTTTCCTCTCCTTGCCTTTCCTTTTCCTTTTCTTTCCTTTCCTTTCCACTCTTTCTTTTCTTTTCCTTTCTTTTCTTTTAACTGGGTATTTTCTTTACATTTCAAATGTTATCATCTCTTTAGGTTTCCCCTCTTAACCCCTCCCCCTGACTGCTCACCAAACTACCCTCTCCCACATCCTGGCCCTGTTGTTCCTCTACAATGGGGCACAAAGCCTTTAGAGAACCAAGGGCCTCTACTCCCATTCTAACAGCTTAGGCCATCCTCTGCTACATATGCAGCTACAGTTATGGATACCTCCATGTGTACTTTTTGATTGGTGCTTTAGTCCCTGGAAGCTCTGCGGGTTGGTTCATATTGTTGTTCCTCCTATGGGGCTGCAATCCTCTTCGGCACCTTGGGTTCTTTCTCCAGCTCCTCCAGTGGGTACCCTGTGCTCAGTCCAATGATTGACTGAGAGCATCCACCTCCGTATTTGTCAGGCACTGCTAGCACCTCTCAGGAGACAGCTTTATCAGGCTCCTGTCAGCAAGCACTTGTTGGCATTCACAATAATGTCTGGGTTTTCATCAGTAGCAGGCTTTTCACCCAGCATCTTTGGGACCCAAATGGTGCACAAGGCTTTGCTTTTAGTTTGCTTTTTTTTTTTTTCCTTCTAGAACTGGTTTAAAAAAAAGTATTTGGGAATTCTGGATGTGGAACTCAAGATAGGAATACACTAAAGACTGTGAACTTCCTGTTTTCTCTGCCAGCACAGTTTCTGTGCACCAGATGCATTTTGATGTCAGCTGTCCTCTGATAATCTATCTACCAATTACCTCTGCAGACCAGGAACCAAACTTCTCCCTATTGATCAAAGCTTGAAAAATATCTGCTTCATGAAAAGCCATATTAGGGGGCATTCACACAGGCAGAAGGGTAGGGAAATGTCTGAAAAACAAGACCAACTATCCGGTGGCAGTTCTGGATTTCCCAAATTTTGTGTCCCCCTTCCTGTGTCAGCCAGATAAGTTTCTATGTATGAGAGAACATTGGGTATCAGCACTCCTCCCCTGCTCAGTTATTCAACTCTTGCTACATATAAACTCAGCCTGCTCTAGTTTTAGGTTCCTTCCACTATTATCCCACACCCTTAAAGTCCATTCCCACACATATTCCCCAGACTTCTACTTAAATGAATTAGCAAACTCATTAAGCTCCTTTGTAGTGTAGCAAATTTCCTCATGCACTACACATTCTACTTCCCTTCAAAGGGGCTGCTTTTTCTTGAGTCTTGATATAGCTCTAGAAGAAACTATTGGTGAGCCTTATAAAACAACTGTATTGTCTTATCTGGTATTTACTTCATTGAAAGTCACTCCTGGTTCATCAGACCGTGGGGATTAATTTCCTCATGTGAGGAAGGCACTATTTCAAGGAGTGGGTCTGAGGGTACTACTTCCTCGGGTTGGGAAAACCCTTGAGAATCTAAAAAATTCAAAATTCTCAGCTTCAACAGAGTCTTCCCACACATCCTCATCCCAAATTATAGGATTCCATTCTTTGCCAATCAATGCACTTACTTTAACTGCTGAGGCTGTGACTTGAATTTTTGCTGTAATTCAGCCAACCTTACAATGAGGGCTTCAGTTTGATTTTCTTCAACTTGAGCTCTATGTCTGCTGGAGAGAAAATTCTCTTCAAGGACACACTTAGCAACTTTTAGATTGTTTACTTGAAATCTGGAGCAAGTAAATGAGTTTGAATTTAAGATTCCTCCTTATATCAGTCAGAATGGCTAAGATTAAAAAAAAAATACTCAGGTGATAGAACATGTTGGGAAGAATGTGGAGAAAGAGGAACACTCCTCCATTTCCATTGCTAGATGGATTGGAAAATGGTAAAACTATCTGGAAATCAATGTGGAGGTTCCTCAGAATATTGGAAGTAGATCTAACCGAGGACATAGCTATACCACTCTTGGGCATATAACCAAAAGGTGCTCAATCATGTCCCAGGGGTGTGTGCTCCACTATGTTCACAGCAGCATTATTGTGACAGCAAGAAGCTGAAAACAAACCAGATGTTCCACTACAGAAGAATGATACAGAAATTGTGGTTCATTTTCACAATAGAATATTATGCAGCTATAAAAAAATGAGGAAATCATGAGTTTTGCAGGCAAATGGATAGAACTTGAAAATATCATCCTGAGAAAAATAAATGTGACCAAAAAGGACATGCATGGTATGTGCTCACTAATAAGTGGATATTGGCTAAAAAATACAGACTATCCAGGATATAATTCATAGGACTCATGAAGTTTACTAAGCTAAAGTGCCTAAGTGAGGATACTTAATAGCACTTGGGAGGGAGAAGAAAATAATCATGGGGGCAGAAGGAGGGGGGACCCACATTAGAGAGGGGAAGAGAAATGGAAAGGGAGAACATAATCAGGTATAGTGGTGGTTAATAGGAGAGAAGCTTTGAGTGCCAGCAGATGGAATGGAATTATGCAACCTAAGGGGTGTGAGGTGGGGATGGACCTTATATAATGTAACTATGACCTGGGAGGTGATAGCGTCTCAGGACTCAAAGAGAGGGACCTCACATGAAATGCTCAACACTTGGAAGAGAGAATTTGTAGAGTCCACCTTGCATGGGCTTGACATTCCACAGTCAAGCACTCTGGCCCAGAATTGTCCCTTCCTAAAAGAACTGCAGAGACAAAAATGGAGAAGAGACTCAGGTCAAGGAAGTGCAGTGATTGGCCAAACTTGGGATCCATCTCAAGGAGCAGCTCCAAGGCCTGACACTACTACTGATGCTATGGTGTGCTTACAGGCAGGAGCCTAGCATGTCTGTCTCCCAAGAGGCCCAACAAGCAGCTGACTGAGACAGATGTAGATACTTACACCCAACCAATAGACAGAAGTTGTAGACTCCTGTGGTTGATTTTGGGAAAGTTTAGAAAAAGCTGAGGAGGAGGACAACCCCATAGTAAGACCAGCAGTCTCAACTGACCCCAGACCCTTGAGATATCTCAGATACTGAGCCACCAAACCAGGCAGCATACTTTACCTATGTACGAGGACACCATTACATTTACAACACAGGACCTCCTTTTCTGGTTTCAGTGAAAGAAGATGCCTGTTACCCTCAAGAGACTTGAAGCCCCAAGTGAGGGAGTAGGCATACCAGACAGTGGGTGTGCTGTGGCTTGGAAGGTTGAGGGATTGGGGAGAACCTCTTGGAGATAGGAGGAAGATGAATGAGATGAGGAACAATGGGAGAGTGAACCAGGAGAGGGATAATTACTGAACTGTAAAATAATGAAGTTAATAAAACAAAACAAAATAAAAATTAAAAAATAGAAAAGAAAAGAAGAGAAAAGAAAAGAAAATACCACACAGCCATATCTTATGGAGGCATTTTCTGAATTGATGGTCCATCCTTTAAAATAACTTGTGTCATGTTGACATAAAACTATTATAATATATAATATTATATAGTAAAAAGCTGTTATGGTGTATGAGTCATGGCATGTGTATGGAGGACAAAAAAAACTCTGTGAGGATTCATTACTCCTTTCTGCTTTATGGATGATATGCAATGCACTCATTACATCCCATTTGCAATCAGGTGGCGGTATCTGCTGTGCCTGTTACTGACTTTTAAATTTTTTCCACCCTGGTCATAACAACACATGGTGTAGCATTTCCCCATAAGAAAGCAGAATTGTATAGTAAGGCTTTTATTTTCATCAGATTTCTGGATCTTACAGGTATATTTATATGTTCTACTGTCACTGTATTTTTGTTGACTTAAGGTCATGGTATAAAGCTACTGTTTTATCTCAGGTCCTATTTTTATCAAATCTTAAGCTAGAGTGGAGACTGAGTAAGTAAAGATACTTGCCATCAAACCTGAGGGCCTAAGTTCAATCCTGGCATTAACATATTGAAAGGCAAGAAGGAGCTACCAAAAGTTATCATCTGATCTCCACATATACATCACAATGACACCACTCACAAAATACATTAGTATAACTTAAATATTTCTAATAAGTCAAATATATAGAATGATTAAAAGTGATAAAGTATCAATCCAGTTGTGTCAAATATTTTAAACAAGAAATAAGAACCAGATGAATCTTGAGTTCTTTATCATTCTTACATATCTGTCTCCAAAATTTATGATTACATTCTACACTGGGGTATAAAAGTTCAGCCTTAGTCTTATTCTCTTACTCTGTAATATTGGAAATCTGCCGTCCATAATTATAGAGAAATGACAGTGACAGGCAGTGCTCTCCTATTTGTAAATGACTGGGGAAACTAAGAATGATCCTACTTACACTGTCAGACTCCTACTTACACCCTCAGTGCCCAGTTCTCTTGCCAGAGTAAGTCCTGCATAGCCCAGCACACGTGGAAACCAGAATTCTGACCTAAAATCCTATCCCATGAAGATGATAGAGTCCTTTAAGGAGAATATAAATAATTTACTGAAAGAAAAAACAGAAAATCACAGGCAAACAGGTAGTAGTAGTTCTTAAAGAGGAAACAAAATCCCTTAAAAATACAGGAAAACTCAAACACGTGAAGAATTGAACAAAATGGTCCATATTCTAAAACTTGTTGCAGAAACAATAAAGAAAACATGAACGAAGGAAACCCTAGAAATGGAAAACACAGGAGAGAGGTCAGGAGCTACAGATGCAACGATCAACAGCAGAAAATAAGAGATAGAAGAGAGAATCTCGGGCTTAGACCTTAGAAAATAATGACACAATGGTCAAAGAAAATACAAAACATAAAAGGTTGTGCTTTTACTACATATATTCAGGGATTATAATTCCAGTCAATACTCACCTTTTTGTTAGTGGTTCAGTGTCTGGGAGCCCTCACGTGTATGAGTTAGTTGCCTACTTTGGTCTTTATGTTGAATCCTTCTCTTTAGGTCCTTCAGTACTCCCAACTCTTACACAAGACTTGCTACACTCCATCTAATATTTGGCTGTGGGTCTCTGTATCTATCTCCATTGGGTGCTGAGTGGAGCCCCTCAGGCGACAATTATGCTATGCTCCTCTCTAAGATCATAACACCATATCATTAGTAGTGTCAGGAATTGGTTCTGGCCAATGTTGTGTCTAAATTTTGTCCAGTTGTCTGCTGGCCAATCATTCTGTCTCTGCTCTATCTTTGTCCCAGTATATCTTGTAAGAAAGGCACATTTTCAGTTGATGCTTTCGTGGGTAAGTTTCTGTTCTTATGTATGAGGGTCCACCCTACTCTGAGTGGTGCCATCCTTGACTTGGTAGTCCTGGATTCTATAAGAAAACAGGCTGAGCAAGTCATGACGAACAGTCTTCTAAGCAGCACCCCTCTTTTGTTCTGTAGCAGCTCTTGCCTTCAGGTTCCTGCCAAGTTTGAGTTCCTGTCCTGACTTCCTACAATTTCAGCCTATGATAAACTCTTTCCTCCTCAAGTTGCTTTGGTTATAGTGTCTCTTCACAGCTGTTGTGGGTTTGCCTAATTCTCCTTGTATTCTAATACTAATTTGGGGACCCTAGGACTAGTTGCCCTAAAGTAAAAGGTTCTGCATGTAAGATACTGGGTGACTCTACCCCAAGTTAATTATGGTTGGTAAATAAAGATGCCAACAGCCAATACTGAGAAAAATGGCATAGGTGGGGTTTAGGTTTCCAAGGCATGAGACCAAAAAGAACAAGAATAAAGTGTAGGTGAGAGAAAGGAGAAGCCACCATTTGTTAGCTGAGGCTCCTAGCACATATGTAGGAGAGGACTGCCTTGCTTGGCCTCCCTGGGAGGGGATATGCCTAAACCTGTAGATACTTCATGACTCAGAGTTGGGTGATTTCTATGGAACATCAGAGACAAAGGGAATAGGGGATGGAAAGGAACTCTGTGAAGGGGTGAAGAGGTGATAGATATGGATCCACTTTAAATTTTCTTCATGATGACATCCAGTTAGACCAGCATCATTTCTTGAAGGTGCTTTCTTGTTTTCATTGTATAATATTGGTTTCTTTATTAAAATCCTATATCTACAGGTTATGGATTTACATATAGGTCTTTTATTAAATTCCATCAATCCACTTGTCTTTTTTATGCCAATATCATGCACATTTTTATTCCTATAGCTCTGTAAATCACTTGAAATCAGGGATAGTGAAATCTCTGAACCCTTCACAAATTCAAGTCCAAGTAGATCAAACACTTCAACATAAAACCAGACACAATATGTCTGATAGAATAGAAAATAGAAAATAGCTTTAAATGTATTGGCACAGGAGACAGCATCATGAACAGAACACCAACAATTCAGGCACTTAGATATAGAACTAATAAACAGTACCTCGTGAAAGTGAAAAGCTTCTGTAAGGCAAAGGATACCATCAAAAGGACAAAGTGGCAGCCCATATGTGACACAGGGCTGATTTTCAAACTATTTAAAGAACTCAAGAAACCAGACATCAACATGCCAAACAATTGAATTTAACAATAGGTTACAGATCTAAATAGAGAATTCTCAACAGTAGATTCTGAAATAGATGAGAAGCACTTCAAGAACATTTCAACATCCTTAGCCATCAGGGAAATGCATACCAATATGTGCCACACCAACACCAGCAGAAGCTGTGAGACAAGTTCCACAGACTGAGGTGATAGACTTCAAAATAAGGAAGTCTCCTGGAACCAGTTGTGGAACTATTGGCCAGAACAATATATTGAGCCATTCCTCTCATGGCAATTTATCTGTTTCATTTTCTCTTATTACTTTTCTTATTTACATGTTCGTAGTAACCTTGGTTGAGATCTTTAGCAAGAGTAATGGGTAAGAAATCATCCCTTGAGATGGGGGTCAGTAACATGACATTATCTGTGGGGAAACCAATGCTTTATTTTACAAATCATTTACAAAATTATATAATAGTACTATGACAGATAATAAACTTTCCCAACAATACAATTTCATATGGCTAGAAATGTGTTATTGGAGGTGGGCTTTGGTATATGGTAAAGAAAGCCTTAAATAAAAAGAATTAAAATAGCTTAAATTTACACATTGAGGACTTATAAATAATCAGGCATTAGATGTTGAACAATGATTTACCATAGAGATTTATTAAACTGCTCTTGGAAATGTGTCACTAGCCTTGTATAACTGACCCACTAAATACACACTTTCAGAGTTGTTTTACTAGGATGATTTCTATTAATCATGATGTTATCTGTTCTGTTTGTGATTCACTGAGTACATCTTTTGAAAGTTACAATGTTTGCTTGATTTTTGTTCTTTAATGTGCTAAATAATAATGAAGGTATTTTGTGATCACCGAACATTTCTAAGAGTTATAATATTTGTTCATTTAATGTATAAAAACCTCTGGTTGAGAGCTGCAAAATACACTCAGATTCAAACAGCCTCTTTGTGTTTTTCTGTTTGTCACTGATGAATCCTTACACAAGTAGCATCAAGGACCCTCATTCGAGGAACCTCCATACCTGGCTAGAGTGGTCCGTGGCAAGTATGACACTGAAATTTCATTTTATAGTTGTTAATATGGCTAACATCAAAACACCAATGACAACTCATGCTGGCAGGGATATATATATATATATATATATATATATATATATATATATATATTATCTACTTTTGGTAGTTTGAATATGCTTGGCCAAGGGAGTGACACTGTTAGTAGGTGTGGTCTTGTTGGAGGAAGTATGTCACTGTGGGGGTGGGCAAAGTTTACTTCCTGCTAGCCTCCTGAGGATGCCAGTCTTCTCCTGGGTGCCTTCAGATCAAGATGTAGAACGTTCAGCACCTCTAGCCCCACATCAGCCTCGATGCTTCCCTGCTTCCTGCCATGATGCTCACAGACTGAACTGTTGAGATGGTAAGCCAGCCCCAATTTAATGTTTTCCATTATAAGAGTTGTCTTGAAAAAAAAAAAAAAAAAGGGTTGTCTTGGTTATGGTGTCTTTTCTCAGGAATAAAGCCCTTACTGAGACACTACCCCATATTTTCACCTTTAAACTAACACCGCCATGCTCCCCCTTTGCAATAATTTTCACGAGGGGAGGGAACATAAGGAACATCTAATTCTTCCAAGGTTAGTGGAGGGAGTCAAGATTTTATTTCATTTTTATTTTATGAATATGAGTGTTTGCCTAAATGTACATCTGTGCTTTACATAAATTCAGTGTGCAAAAAGGCCAGAGGAGGGTATCTGATCACCTGGGACTAGAGTCACAGATATTTTTGAGCTGCCATGTGGGTGCTAGGAATCGATCCCAGGTCCTCCAGAAGAGCAGCTAGTATTCTTAATGGCTGCAGTATCTCTCCACCACCAACAAACCAAGTTTGAATCCTTCAAATTTTCTTTTGACATTATTGGGTGTACATACAGAGGTTGGGTGATGTGCTGCCAACAGAACACTGGGTCAACCAAAAGCATGCTCATAGGAAAGCCTTTATCTTAAGTAATTAATGGCCTCCCATAGCTGCTCAGATAGTGAACCATTTCCCTAGTCTTCCTCCACCTATTCTCTAGCCCCTCCTTGAGCCACAAAGCCATATCCAATTAGGACAGAATAGTGTAAAAATGGCTGGGAAGAGAGACTGGATATCTGGGTGACATCCTCACCCTTTCCTTGAATGTGGGATTCTCAACAGGCAACAAGCCCACCTGGGATGAGCTTTTTGCAAAGAAGCACAGTTGAACTGGTTCAGGTGTGTGATGGTGGCAGGGAAGGTAATGCCACATAACACCAGGACCCTTCCTAAATTCATATCTTTTTAATAATGCACTATGTTCAGTGTGTGTGGCTCATGTGTTCATGAGATTGGGGCCATTTACTGTATCACAGAAGTCCTAACTGTGGTCACACCCTCCAAAAGAATATAAGTCTCCCTCCTCCAGCAGTAATAGCTCTTCAGTATGGGATGAAACCTAGAGACCATGTGCCCCATCAGTGACAGAGATTTTGGAGCTTGACATTGTGCAGATAACCACAGCTGCTACATGTTCATGTTTGTCATATCATGGTGAACAATTCTCGATACATTATGAACACTTTTAGAAATTACTTGTTCAACAAATGGATTCTCTCACATTGCATACCACTTCTGTCCCTTACCCTCTTTCTTATTAAGCATCCAAAACATAAATATTCTCCTTAAGAACTCTAAGCCTGCACAGGCATGGTGGCACACGCCTTTAATCCCAGCACTCGGAAGGCAGAGGCAGGCAGATTTCTGAGTTCGAGGCCACCCTGGTCTACAGAGGGAGTTCCAGGACAGCCAGGGATACACAGAGAAACCCTGTCTCGAAAAACCAAAAACTAAAAAGAAAAAAAAAAAAGGAACTCTAAGCCTAGGTCTGATATACATATACATATAAAGATATCTGTGTTTTGTTAAATCTTTTGAGATAGTGTCCCATACTATGTAACCATGGATGGGTGAAAATATACAAGAAGTTCAGGCTGGCCTTGTACACATAGAGATCCTCCTGCTTCAAACTTCTGAGTGTTGGGATTAAATGAATGTGCCCCCAAGCCTGGCACTTTCTGAAATTTCACTACATGGTGAAGGAAACATAAGTATGTGCACATGAGTGATTGAATTTTGATGTGAGACTGTGTCTCCTTGAAATTTCAGAGATGCTACACCCATGAAGAAGTCTCACTAACATAACTAAACAAAAGCAAAACCAATACTCATGATAACATGGGAAGAAAAACTCATGAGACCTCAACATTAGAACTACAGACACTAAAGGAATTGTGAGGGTGGGAGAAATAGTTTTCCCTGAAGATGAGCACAGCTGTTGGCTATCTATTTCCAAATTGTCAGTCTTGAAAAAGCATAAATATAAGTAACACCATGCAGACTGAGCAAGTTATGTACTTAGGAATAATATATATGTATCAACAATCAAAGAAAAAAAAAGGCATGAATTTGAAAGAGTTTAAGACAGGATACATAGGACAGTTTGGAGGGAAGAAAGAGAAGAACGTGATATAGTTGTGTTCTCAAAAGTTAAAAATAAAAAATACAACTTATTTTGGATTAAAATAATGATTATAAACAAGCAAAAAACCAAATATGCACATGTTAAGGTATCATAAATGGAAAGTCCTAGAGGTTAAAAGCACTTGCCAACAATATACTAATGCGGTCCTGAGGAGGGTGTGTAAGCATTAGAGTACCTGCCAGATTTCCCCCAGTGAAGAGCTCAGTGAAGTAGCTCAGAGGTAGATAGAACACCCATCCAAAATTCACCGGTGAGACGGGTGACATGTCTCACCCATCCTTCACTAGCATAGCATTTATATACCCTGGGCTCAATCTCTAGGATTAGAAAGGGAAAAAAAAAAAAAAAAAAAAAAACAGACAACATCTCTTACAAGTTTTAGTCACACTGCCAAACTTCATGACAAAGTGTTTGTTATTTAAATGCCTACAAATCCTAGTCAAATTCATGTTTTCTGTTTTAGCTCAAATTACAAACCTTCTGCTGCTTCCCCATGTTTTCCTCCTACATAAATTTGTGGTATCTCTTATTTTCTCATATTTGAGGTCGCTTACCAAACATAGATGGCAACTAGGAACCACAGGACC
>CACVCL010021854.1:0-53089 GCA_902729485.2 Mus minutoides | reverse complement strand
ATAACAGCCTTATTTATAATATCCAGAAGCTGGAAACAGCCCAGATGTCCCTCAATAGAGGAATGGATACAGAAAATGTGTTACATTTACACAATGGGTAGGGGACCAGGGCGGTTGGGGGTTATAGGGGACTTTCAGAATAACATTTGAAATGTAAATGAAGAAAACATCGAATAAAATAATTGAAAAAAAAAAAAAAGAAAAAACAATAATGGACTCAACCTCTAAAACTTTGGCAACTTCAATTAAATGTTTCCTCTAATGGTGGCTCACTCCTTTAATCCCAGCACTCAGGAGGCAGAGGCAGGCGGATTTCTGAGTTCGAGGCCAGCCTGGTCTACAAAGGGAGTTCCAGGACAGCCAGGGCTATACAGAGAAACCCTGTCTCGAAAAACCCCCCCAAAACAAAAAACAAACAAACAAACAAACAAAAAAAACACTTTCAATAAGACAAAAAGGCAACCAACAGCTTGGGAAAAGATCTTTAACACTCAGCTATTAAAAACTATGAATTAGTGAAATTCTTAAGCAAATGGATGGAACTAGAAAATATCATCCCGAGTCAGGTAAGCCAATCACAAAAGAACACACATGATATGTACTCACTGATAAGAGGATATTGGCCCAGAAGCTCAGAATACTGAAGATACAATTTGCAAAACACATGAAACAAAAGAAGAAAGAAGACCAAAATGTGGATACTTAGATCTTTTTTAGAAGGGGGAACAAAATACCCATGGAAGGAGTTACAGAGACAAAGTGTGAAGCAGAGCCTGAGGGAAGGACCTTTCAAAGACTGCCCCACCTAGTAGCTGAAGGTGTTTGCAGCCTCATAGGAGGAACAATATGAACTAACCAGCCTTCTCCAGAACTCCTTAGGACTAAACCCCCAACCAAAGAAAAGACATAGTGGGACTCATGGCTCTAGCTGCATATGTAGCAGAGGATGGCCTTCCAAGGGGAAACTAGGAGAAGGATAACATTTGTAGTGTAAATAAAGAAAATATCTAATGAAAAAATAAGAAAAAAAAAGTGATGTCTTGCACATGATGTCTCTTCATTAAGAAGAGTTAGAGGAAACTCTTCCTAAGACATTGTTCTTAGTAAATAATATTTACATAATATTTTTATACTTTAAAATTTATATTTTTTGTTGTGTGTTTTGCCATCATATGTGTACTATATGCCATATATGTTCAGTACTACATACATGTCATAGAGGACAGAAGGGAGCCTTGGATTCTATGGAATTTTAAGTACAGTGTTTATGCACTTTAGTGTGAGTATGCTGAGACTAAACCTGTGTTCTCTGCAAAAACGACAAGTGCTCTGAATTTTTTCTAATACATCTTTATCCTTCACACTCTTTTGAATATAAATTATTCTACATTAAATTTATTTTCATATTAATACTTTAACCATCACCTTCAAATAGCTTGTTAACTTGAAATATAATTTCAATTGTGTAAACTTTTACTTCAAGAAAATTTGGTGAGATAATTTTCTTTCTACAACTTGCTGGTTTTGAATTAGCTTTAAGCATATTTCAGCAAAATCATCTATCTTAAATATACCTAACAGTTTAGGGTTAGAGAACTAAAATTTGTTAATAATTATAGGTGCTTGGCCATGATTAAATCAAGAAATAATAACATGGGAGATTACTTTTCTTTGTATTAAAATGTATATAAAACCGAGTTTCCATATGATTTGTGTCACTGGTTATTTGTACAGACATTGTTAGTAAATGCCACTGTCGACAAGGTACAGAAGCCAAATAAAGATGTATAATGAAAAATGATGGCTCTGTTGATTTACATAGCAGCTATTGCCTTCCTTAGATTGAAATGACATTAACATTAGTACCAACAGTGTTGTCTATATGTGGCTTTTATTGCAGTCACTGCAAAATCACTTGATTAGGGAAATTTGATATCAGACATGTGGCAGAAAAATTGTCAAAAAAAAAAACACAGGTATTTCAATATGATATAAATATAAAAAATTGGTATTAATCCATTTTAAATTTATAAATAATATTTTTCTGTTGTCTCAAATATTCAATACTGTTAACTTGAATGTCTTTAATAAAATACTAGAATTTTAATGTTATTTGAAATCCATTCAGACATAGTCACTACTAAATCAGTGTGGAGCTTCCTGAAGAAGCAAAAATTAGCTCTATTATAAGATCATCTATACTATTTTACCTTTCATCTGATTGTGCAATGCTGGGCAGCATTTGCCTGTTGAAAGAAGTTCACCGTGCTCTTATTTCTGCTCACATATATCATAGATTGATCTTATGTCTTATGAATGGACATGTCCCCACTTCTCAAATATTACATAGAAAATGACAGGAAGGTGGGAATTGCGGGTGCTGTGGGTGTGGGGGAAAGAGGTAGTGGGAGAAAACCCCGTGTCCTACCAGAGTTCTGATGCTCTGGGCAGGCAGATGGCAGGAGGACTGCCACATACTTTCCATGCGGCCCCAGGTGCGTGTCTGGCTGTGTGAAGCCACTGACCCCCAGCTCAGCAGGCTGTAGAGAAGTCCTAGGCACCAGGTTCCCAGCTTCCATGCTGGGTGTGGTAGAGGAGCTGGGAACAGAATAGGCCCCTGGAGGCACTGAGCCCTGGGGAGGAAGGGAGGAGAGGGCAAGAGGAGAGGGCACTTGATGGTTCCCGCTGGTGAGAGTCCTTGGTCTGGTTCATGGCTGGCTGGTGCATAGGAAGACCTTCTGGCGGGATGTTAGACTCATTAGGAGAAGGCCTATCCAATCACTAAAGCATGGCGGGCCTTGATGAGCTAAGACTGTCTATGGTTTTAGAGCTTTATTAAAGAAAGGCAGGGAGAAGGAGAGGAGATAGAAAGAGAGAGACATGCTATGGCCACGTGGAGAGAGGGAGTAAAGGAGAGAGAGAAAGAGGGCAGTCAGTTAACTGTAGAGGTGGAGCTTAGCCAGAATGCCAGAAGTTTAGGACATTGTCTGTATGACTGATAGTCACAGAATTATGGAGTTGGGGGCTCTGTGGTGTCAGGCACCTGTCTCTGGGAACATGGCTCGCTATTCTGTCCCTGGTAGAGTTCTCTACTGCGTCGCCAAAGCAAACCCCACTCAACCAAAATAGTCTGCCTATCACAGCCCCACAGGAAATCACCACACAGTTACCATGGAAACCACCGAGTCCCCTTAATTGGAAAATGTATATTGTAATATTCTGCTCTGCTAGCAGCAGCAGATGGGTAGTGATAAACAAGAAAATCAACTGATTGTAAAGTTTTACATCATTTTATTTATGAATTCTTGTATTTCACTTTGGAGAAGAAAATTATTGAGTAGAGTACATAAACTATAAAATCAGAAAAACAGTGCTTCATTTTTGATATGTTTGGAATTTTTATCAAATGAGGTTTTTTATTTCTCTTAAAAACATAACTGCTTCGCTACATCAAAACTCATTAATACAAAAATATATATTATTTAGCAAATGTTTTTAAAGCATGTTCAAAGTGTAATATAATTATGCACATAATCCAAGAATTAAAACTACATTGATATACTTTAAGACATATGATTAATAAAATTTCTACTTGTTATTCTTCCAATAAATTTTGAAGTATAACTTGATCATATTGTGATGTTTGCTGTAAGTTATAAATTTGACTATCTGGAATCATCTGGAAATTGGTTTCTTGTGGGAGAGTGAACCATGCCAGGAAACTTAGTAAGGGTGAAAGGATTCAAAGACCCTGGCACCCAGACACACACCTGGGATATTAAGTGTTTCCCTGCTTCCTACTAGATTTCTGTCTAGGAACCTATGTGTGCCTCACTCATCCTGTCTGTCCCCTGGCTCAGAACAGAGTTCTCTATGCTAATGAGTTACCTAGAGGTCATGAAGATTTAAACAATAAGCTTCCCTTCCTGCAAAAGATATTTAATTTGTGATCCAACCTGAGGCGGTGGTATGCACACATTTTCCATGATGAACAGTCAATAAACTCTACTAAAAACATGTACTGTCTCATTTTGTTATTGGTTATTTTATTTATTTACATGTTAAATGTTAATCGCTTTCCAGGTTTCCCCTCTGCATACCCCCTGTCCTTCCCCCCTCCCCTTCTCCCTGCTCCTATGAGGGTTGCCCCACCCACTCACCCACTCCTGCCTCACTGTCCTAGCATTCTCCTACACTGATGCACTGAGCCTTCACAGGACCAAGGGCCTCCCCCCCCCACTGAATGCCAGATAAGTCATGCCCATAGCTGGAGCCATGAGTCCCTCAATGTGTACTCTTTGGTTGGTGGTTTAATCACTGGAATGTCTAGAGGATCTGGTTAGTCAATGTTACTTTTCTTCCTATGGGGTTGCAAACCCATTCAGTTCCCTCACCAAACTCTTCCATTAGGGTCCCCATGCTAAGCCAGACCGTTGGCTGTAAGCATCTGCATCTGTATCGGTCAGGCCCTGGAAGAGTCTCTCAAGAGACAGCTATATCAGGTTCCTGTCAGCAAACACTTCTGGGCATCTACAATAATGTCTGTGTTTGGTATCTGCATATGGGTTGGATAGGACTGTCTCTGAATGGCCTTTCAGTCAGTCTCTGCTGCACTCTTTGTCCCTATATTTCCTTTAGACAGGAGCAATTCTGGGATAAAATTTTTGAGGTAGGTGGATGGTCCCATCCCTCAACTGGGCTTCGCCTAGCCTCTAGATATGGTTTCTACAGGTTCTCTCTCTCCTTTGTTGGATGTTTTAGCTAGTGTCAGCTTCAATGAGTTCTAGGAGCCTCTTGTTTTCCTGTCATCTGGGACTTTCAGATAGTGAAAACTATTCACAACAATAAAAGAACTTTTGGGGGAAATCTCTTTCATCAAGAACCACTGTAAATGAAGAAAACCTTATGGCCTAAGTCTCCAGCAGAAGGCCTCTCTGAGCTCCCAGACTCCCACCACCAAAGCTGAGCTGGAGTTTCCCGTCTCCCTGGCCCTGGGATCCTCAGCCTGTGGAACCAACTCTGTTCCTAACTCCCCTTGAACCAGTAGTGTCTGGATGTTTAGTAGTTTGAGAGCCCCCAGTCTGGGAATCTCATTGTAGGCCCCTGGACCGGAGATCTCTATTCCTGACTCCTCTGCACAGTGTCTACCGGTGACTGGAAGACCAAGAATAAGGGAACCCAGTTTTGGTCTCCATATTTTAGACTGTATTTTCCCACCTCTGAGTGGTGCATCAGTGCTTTCGAGGCCAGCACTCCATGGCAGCACAGGGAAACTGCAGTCTATTGCCTCGTGTTTATTCTGTCCTGTGGTTTCCAAAACCCCAGAGGTAGGGAAAAACGGAAAAACACAGTCTCTGAACACACATATAGGAGTTTTCTTCCCTCCAAATAGACTACATCATAAAACTGTGAGCTAAAATACATCTGTTCTTGCTAGAGTTGCTTTTGTTGGAGAATTTTAGTATAGTAATAGATAAAAATTAGCATATTCAAGTTGTAAAGAGAAACACCTAAAATGCCTGTTTCATATTCTAAAAGTAGGATTTTGGTAGTGGGTTTGCTACTTACATATAATTTGGCTTTTTGGTTTTAGAAAATACTCTTTCAATACTGACTGCAAAGAATTTTCTTTTCTTATTGGGCAGAATTTCTTTGTGTATATTAACATATTCAGGTGGAAATATGTCAAATATTAAATAATAATCTAACTGTAGATTTATAACTAAGTCAAAAGAGACCATATGATGTGTGGATTCTGCTCAACTCATTGATAATCGCTACTGTGGATGCCTCAAATAATCACACATAAGACAGGACTGCCTAATTTTTTTTTTAAATAATGATATATGTTTCAGGAGCAGGTGTTGCCATCTTCCTACATACCGTGCTGCCTACTCCTTGTTCACAACCTGTCTGTGATGGAGAAGTTTGTTTCTAACTTTTTCTCAAGAAAGAAATTAATAGCTCTGTTAAATTTATACCTCTATTTATGTCATATTTTTTTTCTTTCTCTGCTTTTTGAAACATATTAAAACTACTGAAAAATTTAAAATATCAAAGGAAATATTGCAAGCATATTATAGAAATTGAGTTTCAGGTGATGCAATTTCTACACATACTTAATTCTGTAATATAAAGATTCATTTGTAGGAAACATTCACTTATAGAAAAAATGTTCATAACATGCTAAGACATATATTTTATGGTTTTTTTTTTCTTCAAACTTAGCTTTTCAGGGTTGTTCTACTTGAACACTAGAGATTATTTACATAGACAATTATCTTGAACACAGGCAATTATATTCTTTCTAAAATGTTTTTCATTCACTTCTGCTTTTACAATAATAATAAAAATTCCACAGTGCTTTGACAACAAATCCTCTTAGTTTAAAAAGAAAATGGATTTTTATCAGAAAATATATTAGGAATCACTTTGTTGTTTTAGTCTATTGCATTTTGTAGATGATCAGCTGAGTAAATTCCTCTTTGTTCTTAGATTTCTAGTATTTTTTTGTCATAAATGGACACTGAAACTTCTTAAGAACTGTTCTTTTTGTAGTTCTTCTCTATTTCTCATAGGATAAGCTAGGTTATTTTCATGAAATGATTGGAAGTCTTCCCTTTGCTTTTCAAGAGAAGTTTTGGAATCATTTCTTCCTTAATTGTTTGATAGGATTTCATAATGATGCCATCTGGGCCTTCTGATTATTTTGCATGGAAGCATCACAGATTATTAATACAATACCATTATTTACATATATGAAGCTCTGAGGTTGATTTTTCTACTTTGTGTTGTAGAGGAATTTTAAACCAGCATCATGGCTGCTCTGGCAAGGGATGACATCTAAAGACCTTCTAGGCCTCGATGATTCAGCTGGAATGACACACCTATAATACCTCTGGCTGGAACACACAGATTCCTTTAGTATACACCTTTAATCTGAAACAGTGGCATTTAATTGAAGGGCCAACAAAGTGACAAATCAGAGAAAGATCTGACAAAATGAGTCAGAGATAGGATTAACTTTAATACAGTTGAGGTTAGCAGAGTTTGCAGAGTTCTGTTCATTTCCATTCTGTTCCTCCAGTCAGTGCACTTCAGTTCAGAGAGTTCAGAGGAAGTTTTTCCAAGCAAAGCATTTCAGTCAGAAGAAAAGTTAAGCCAATTTGATTCAATTTGCATGGAAAGGAGTTTGAACCAGAACAGCTGATTTGAACTAGTGATCCTCAGTTCTGAAAGAGCTAAAGAGGGTTAGTTTATTCAGCATTAAGCCTCAAAGGCTGAAATATTCTAGGCCTAGGTTAGTAGACAAAACTGAAAGTTGAGGCTATCAGGGTCCAGGCTTGCAGAAGATTAAACTGCACTGAGACTAGAAGCTTCCAGGGATAGGCCTAGAGCTAGTTAGACAGAAACATTCTGGGCTCAGCCCAAGCCATGTATTTTTAAAGTTTGGGTACAGATCTCATCTCATTCCTTCCTCTAAGGAAATAAAACCAACATTTACACTGTGTCATTTTAAAATACTTTATTAGGTCTAAGTTATGAAATTTGAGGACAACCTTTATCTTGTTTTATTTTCCTGTAAATGTTAGGTTGAATTATTAATGTCTACACATCTACATTTTGAATATTACTAATTTATATCTCATCTTTGTTGCTTCAGTTTTATTTACCATTTAAGGAACAAGCAAATCAGATTTTGATGTTGTTAATTTTATATTACTTTCTTGTTTTAATCATATTTATTTTTCACTAACTTTTTCAATTTTTTAAATACAATTTACCTTTCTCTAGGTTACTTGGGAAAAATTAAGTAATTTAAATTTATATTTTTTGTAAATACACACGCACATGTACACACACACACACACACACACACACAAATTCATTTAATTACTATTTTCTTTGATTCCCACAAAGCATGATAACATATATCCACTTTCTTTTTTTTCCAACTTCTATTAGATATTTTCTTCATTAACATTTCAAGTGTAATCCAGAACGTTCCCTATACCCTCCCCCCTCCTAGCCCTGTTCCCCTACCCACCTGCTCCCACATCTTGGCCCTGGCATTCCCCTGTACTGGGGCATATAAAGTCTGCATGACGAAGGGGCCTCTCTTCCCAATGATGGCCAACTAGGCCAATATATCCACTTTCATATTGTTCAAAATCTTTATTTTTTTTAAACTTCCTCTTTGGTCAGAATTATGAAGTATATTCTCTGTATTCTAATTATTTAGTCTACTTCCCTTTTATTCTCCATTTACTGAGTTTGGATGGTTCTAATTTAATCCCATTGATTTCATACAAAACAAAATATATATTCATTTTTTAATTTGTTATAAAGGTTTTCATTGACCTTATTTTAATCTGTGTGGGGAAATACCTTATTTAGTTTGAACAAGATGTGCTTTTGCTATGTCAAACAGAATATTCTCCAAGTGTCAAGTGTAACATATTGACTGATAGAGCTTGAAGGTCAAATACTTCTTTGCTGATTTTCTGCCTCCATGATCTATCAATTAATGAAAGGGGTGCTAAAGCTGTCACTTTGAATAAAAGATTTCTCTGTTCTTTACAGCTGATTTTTTTTCTATTTTTGTCTCATGTTTAGGCTCTCAGGTCTTCAATGAATCAATGAATACAATTATAGTGTTATTATGCCCCGTAGCAAGCTATTTGAATTTTTCTTTTTTTTTTTTTTTTTTTTTTTTTTTTTTTTTTTTTTTTTTTTTTTTTTTTTTTTTTTTTTTTTTTTTTTTTTTTTTTTTTTTTTTTTTTTTTTTTTTTTTTTTTTTTTTTTTTTTTTTTTTTTTTTTTTTTTTTTTTTTTTTTTTTTTTTTTTTTTTTTTAATGAGATGTACATTGACGATGGAAGGAAAGAACATCCAGAGACTGCTCCACCTGGGGATATATCCGAAAACAACCACCAAACCCATACACTATTACATATGTCACCAAGATTTTGCTGACAAGACCCTGATACAGCTATCTCTTGTGAGGCTATACCAGTGACTGACAAATACAGAAGTGAATGTTCACAGTCATCTACTGGATGGAACAAAGGGCCCCAAAGAAGGAGCTAGAGAAAGTACCCAAGGAGCTGAAGGGGTTTATAAGTAAATCTTTAATGTAAGATACGTATTTAAATATGTGATATCTATAATGACCAAGTAAGAAATAAAAATTATAACTACAAAATCTCATTATGTTGTGACTATTTAACATTATAAAGGATCATTTTCTACCAAAAAAAAGTGATTTGGCAAGATTAAATGAGATAAAAGTTGCATGAGTAGAAGCTCACTTTATATAATGAAATTATATCATCAACAACTTTATAGTTACACAAAACAAAATATTTTGGTTCATAGAAAACAGCACACACATAGGCCCTATGTGTACAAAAACAAACAAACAAACAAAAAACCAAAAAACAAAAAACAAAACAGTACCAATAATTTTAAAAGTCCAAGAAATTATAAAAAGATAAATAAATTAAATCATAGACATAATATTACATATTAAGTCAATATTATTAGAATAAAAATCTTAGATGTCAACTGACTCAAATATTTCTGTCAACAAAATTTCTATATACTTTATATCTGTAACTTTTTAAAAAGTGAGCAAATCAAACTTAACACTATGAGGGAAAGCCTAATTGGAGGTTACTAAGCTATATGATTTTATACACTATAATTATTAATACAAATATGTTGTATGGTTTTCAGAAAATATAAATGCATATGTAGATAAAATTCACATTAAATTAAGAATATGTTCGATAATTACTCTATCAACAGATTTTAAATACTAAGCAAAGTAATGGAGAAAGGTTGGACTTTTTTATTGATAAATTTGTTTCTTTCTTTCTTTCTTTCTTTCTTTCTTTCTTTCTTTCTTTCTTTCTTTCTTTCTTTTTTCTTTCTTTAGTTTGTGAGCCTAAAATTTAGTATCTGAGATATCTCTCATCCCAAAATTTATTTTATTTTTAAATTATGCATATGTTTTGTATGTGTGCAATGTGCATAAGTTCAGGAGTCTGTAGAGGTAAGTAGAGAGCATGAGATCACTTGCAGCTAGAGTTATATGTAGTTGGGAGCCATCTGCTAAGGACAATGAGAATCCAGTCTTCTGTCAGAGCAGCCAGATCCATTAACCACTCATTCTTTAGAAATAAACTTGAAAATTAGTTATGCTGAAATAAACGGGTACCTAATAAACAAAACAAGGAAATAACTTCATGTACATTTCAAATGTTATATCATTTCCTAGTTTCCCCTCCAAAAACACCTTATCCTCTCCCTGCTCCCCCTGCTCACCAACCCACCCATTCACACTTCCTGTCCCTGGCATTCCAATATACTGGGGCATAGAACCTTCATAAGACCAAGGGCTTCTCCTCCCATTGATGACCAACTAGGCTATCCTCTTCTACATATGCAGCTAGAACCATAAGTACCACCATGTGTTTTCATTGGTTGGTAGTTTAGTCCCAGGGAGCTCTGGGGGTACCGGTTATTTCATATTGTTGTTCTTCCTATGGGGCTGCAAATACCATTCAACTCCTTGGGTTCTTTCTCTAGCTCCTTCACTAGGGACCCTGTGCTCTGTCTAATGGATGGCTGTGAGCATTCACTTCTGTATTAGTCAGGCACTGGCAGAGCCTCTCAGGAGACAGCTATATCAGGCTCCTGTAAGGAGCTTTTTGGTATCCACAACAGTGTCTGGGATTGGTGGTTATATATGACATGGATTCCCAGATGGGGCAGTCTCTGGATTTTCATTCCTTCAGTCTCTGCTCCAAACTTTGTCTCTGTAACTCCTCACATTGGTTATTTGTTCCCACTCCTAAGAAGGACCAAAGTATACACACTTTGTTCTTCCTTCTTGAATTTCATGTGTTTGGCAAGTTGTACGTTGGGTATTCTGAGCTTCTGGGCTAATATTCAGTTATCAGTGAGTGCATATCATGTGTGTTCTTTTGTGATTTGGTTACCTCACTCAGGAAACTATTCTCCAGATCCATCTATTTGCCTAAGAATTTCATAAGTTCACTGTTTTTATTAGTTGCATTAGTACTCCATTGTGTAAATGTACCACATTTTCTGTATTCATTCCTCTGTTGAGGAACATCTGGCTTCTTTCCAGCTTCTGGCTATTATAACTAAGGCTTCTATGAAGATAGTGTAGCATCTACCCTTTTACATGTTGGAGCATCTTCTGGGTATATGCACAGGAGAGGTATTATTGGATCCTCTGGTAGTATTGTGTCCAATTTTCTGAGAAACCACCAAACTGATTTCCAGAGTGCTTGTACCAGCTTGCAATCCCACCAATAAGGGAGGAGTGTTCCTCCTTCTCCACATCTTCGCCAGCATTTTCTGTCACCTGAATTTTTTATCTTAGCCATTATGACTTGTGTGAGGTGGGATCTCAGGGTTAATTTGATTTGAATTTCCCTAATTACTATGGATGTTGAATATTTTTTTAGGTACTTCTCAGCCATTCATTATTTTTCAGTTGAGAATTTTTTGTTTAGCTCTGTTCCCCATTTTAATAGGGTTATTTGTTTCTCTGGAGTATAACTTGTTGAGTTCTTTGTATATATTGGATATTAGCCCTCAATAGGATTTAAGATTGGTAAAGATCTTTTCCCAATCTGTTGTTGGTGGCCTTTTTGTCTTATTGACAGTGTCCTTTGCCTTTCAGCAACTTTGAAATTTTATGAGGACCCATTTGTCAATCCTTGATCTTACAGCACAAGCCATTTGTGTTTTGTTCAAGAATTTTTCCCCTGTGCACATATGTTCGAGGCTTTTCCCCTCTTTCTATGCTATAAGTTTCAGAGTCTCTGGTATTATGTGTAGGTTCTTGATCCACTTGGAGTTCAGCTTGGTAAAAGGAGATAAGAATGGATCGATTTGCTGTCTTATACATGCTAACCACCAGTTAAGCAGGCACCATTTGTTGAAAATGTTGTCTGTCTCCTTTCCACTGGATGGTTTTAGCTCCTTTGTCAAGATCAAGTGACCATATGTGTGTGAGTTCATTTCTGGGTCTTCAATTCTATTCCACTGATATACTTGTCTGTCACTGTACTAGTACCATGCAGTTTTTATCACAATTGCTCTGTAGTACAGCTTGAGGTCAGGGATGCTGATTCCCCCAGAAGTTCTCTTATTGTTGAGAATAGCTCTTGCTATCCTAGGTTATTTGTTATTCTATATGAATTTGCACATTGCCCTTTCTAATTCCGAGAAGAATTGAGTTGAAATTTTTATGGGAATTACATTGAATCTGTAGATTGCTTTTGGCAAAATCACCATTTTGACTATATTAACCCTGACAATCCTTGAGCATGGGAGATATTTCCATCTTCTGAGATTGAGGAGTATTGGTATTAGGTCTTCTTTGAAGGTCTGATAGAACTCTGCACTAAACCCATCTTGTCCTGGGCCTTTTTGTTATTGTTGTTGTTGCTGTTGTTGTTGTTGTTTGGTTTTTGGTTTTTTGAGACAGGGTTTCTATGTGTAGCCCTGCCTTTCCTGGATCTCACTCAGTAGACCAGGCTGGACCCGAACTCAGAAATCTACCTGCCTCTGCCTCTCAAGTCCTGGGATTAAACACATGCACCACCACTTCCCAGCCATTAATCTGATCTTGATTTAACTTTGGTACCTTGTATCTGTGTAGAAAATTGTCCATTTCATCCAGGTTTTCCAGTTTCGTTGAGTATCGATTCTTGTGGTAGGATCTGATGATTTTTTGGATTTCCTCAGATTCTGTTGTCATATCTTCCTTTTAATTTTTTATTTTGTTAATTATGATATGGTCCCTGTGCCTTCTATTTAATCTGGCTAAAGGTTTATCTATTTTGTTGACTTTCTCAAAGAACCTGTTTCTGGTTTGGTTGATTCTTTGTATAGTTATTTTTGTTTCCACTTGGTTGATTTCAGCCTTGAGTTTGATTATTTTTGGTAATCTAATTCTCATGGGTGAATTTGATTCTTTTTGTTGTAGAGCTCTCAGGTGTGCTGCCAAGCTGCTAGTGTATGCTCTCTCCAGTTTCTTTTTGGAGGCACTAAGAGCTATGAATTTTCCTCTTAGGACTGCTCTCATTGTATCCCTTAAGTTTGGGTATGTTGTGGCCTCATCTTTATTAAATTCTAAAAAGTCTTTAATTTCTTTCTTTGTTTCTTCTTTAACCAAATTTTCATTGAGTAGAGTGTTGTATGTGGCCTTTCTATTATTTATGTTGTTATTGAAGATCAGTCTTAGTCTGTGGTGATCTGATAGGATGCATAGTATTATTTCAATATTTTTGTATCTGTTGAGGCCTGTTTTGTGGTTGATTATATGGTCAATTTTGAAAAAGGGACCATGAGGTAGTGAGAAGAAGATACATCCTTTTATTTTTGGATAAAATGTTCTATAGATATTTGTTAAATCAATTTGTTTCATGACTTCTGTTAGTTTCACTGTGTCTCTGTTGAATTTCTATTTCTGTGATCTGTCCATTAATGAGAGTGGAGTATTGAAGTCTCCCACTATTATTGTGTGTTATGCAATGTGTGCTTTGAGTTTAGTAAAGTTTCTTTTATGAATGAGGATGTCCTTGCATTTAGAGCATTATGTTCATAATTGAGAGTTCATCTTGGGAGAATTTACCTTTGATCAGTATGAAGTGTTCCTCCTTGTCTATTTTGATAACTTTAGGTTGAAAGTAGATTTTATTCAATATTAGAATGGCTACTCCCGGTTTTTTCTTGGGAACATTTACTTGGAAAATTGTTTTCAAGCCTTTTACTCTGATGTAATGTCTGTCTTTGTCTAAGAGGTGGGTTTCCTGTATGCAACAAAATGTTGGGTCCTGTTTATGTAACAAGTCTATCTTTTTATTGGAGAATTAAATCCACTGATATTAAGATATATTAAGGAAAATTAATTGTTGCTTCCTGTTATTTTTGTTGTTAGATTTTGAAGTCTATTCATGTGACTATCTTCTTTTATGTTTCTTGAAATATTACTTTCCATGGCATAGTTTCCATCCTTGTATTGGAGTTTTCTCTTTATTGTCCTTTGAAAGACTGGATTCATGGAAAGATATTGGGTAAATTTGTTTTGTTCATGGAATATTTTGGTTTCTCCATCTATGGTAATTGAGAGTGTTGCTGGGTATAGTAGCCTGGGCTGGCATTTGTGTTCTCTTAGGGTCTACATGACATCTCTCCAGGATCTTCTGGCTTTCATAGTCTCTGGTGAGAAGTCTGGTGTAATTCTAATAAATCTGCAATTACAGGTTACCTGACCTTTTTCCTTATTGCTTTTAATATTCTTTCTTTGCTTTGTGCATGTGGTGTTTTGATTATTATGTGATAGTAGGAATTTCTTTTCTGGTTCAAACTATTTGGAGTTCTGTAGGCTTCTTATATGTTCATGGACATATCTTGCTTTAGGTTAAGTTTTCTTCTATAATTTTGTTGAAGAGATTTACTGGCCCTTTAAGACAGAAATCTTCCTTCTTATCTATATTTATTATCCTTAGTTTTGGTGTTCTCATTGTGTCCTAGATTTCCTGAATGTTTTTAGTTACCATCTTTTTGCATTTTCTTTGATTATTGTGTCCATGTTTTCTATAGAATCTTCTGCACCTTAGATTCTTTTTTCCATCTTTTGTATTCTGTTGCTGATGCTTGTATCTATGTCTTTGATTTCTTTCCTAGGATTTCTATTTCCAGGGGTTTCTTCCTTTGTGATTTCTTTATTGTTTCTTCTTCCATTTTTAGATCTTGGATGGTTTTGTTCAATTCCTTCACTTGTTTGGTTGTGTTTTCCTGTAATTCTTTAGGGGACTTTTGTGTTTCTTCTTTAAGGTCTTCTACCTCTTTAGCTGTGTTCTCCTGTATTTCTTTAAGGGAATTATTTATTTCTTTAAAATCCTTTACCAGCATCATGAGATATGATTTTAAATCTGAATCTTGTTTTTCCAGTGGGTTGGGATATCCAGTACTCACTGTGGTCGGAATACTGGGTTTTGGTGATGCCACGTCTTCTTGGTTTCTGTTTGTAAGATTCTTGTGTTTGCCTTTTGCCATCTGGCAATCTCTGGTTTTAGATGTTCTTGCTTTCTATACTGGAGCTTGTTCCTCCTGTGAGTCTGTAAGTCTCTTTCAGCACTCCTGGAAGACCAGCTTTCTCATGGTAAGACCACTGCACAGAAGGCTGTGGAACAGCTCCACCTCCTGGGTACAGATGGATGCTGGTAGGTCCCTGTTCCAGCTGCTCCTGTGGCCTGTGAATTCCTGGCTGGTTCTACCTTAGAGAGTCACCTCAGAGAAAATGGTGAACTCCCCTGAGTCCAGGGGTCAAAGCATTCCCTAGAGGTAAGCTCTCCCCTGGCAGGGAAGGTTCACAGAAAGCTTCAGAATAGCCTCCCCCATCCTGGGTACAGATGGAGGCTGTTAGGACCCTTTCCCAGCTGCTCTGCTGCTTCTGCAGCCTGTGTACTCCTGAGTGTTCCTGTCTTGGAGAGTCACCTCAAAGAAAATGGTGATTTCACCACTTTCTCAAAATGCATAATAATAAAATACCTAGAGAAATATAGAAATACACACTCTCTTGGATCTATTGACAATGTGTTTATTAAGGTGTACTCAGATATGATCCATGAACAAAAAATTAGCACATTAGACTTCTAACAAATTAAAACTTTCTGTACCTACAAGAAATCATTTAAAAATAAAACTGCAATACACCTGTAAGAAGAGAATATTTGGAATTAGTACAAATATATTTCATTAAAATTGAAAAATGCTAAACCAGTCATATACAAAATAGTCCAGATGTCTTTACCAAAGGAGATGCACTGGTGATGGTTATATAAATAGTGTCAGTTATTCAATGGTAATAATAAGTCATAAATACAGTAGTGAGATACACTTACTCACTTAGAATAATGGCTGAAATTTAATAGTGTTATTACACAAGTCAACATAATACCCCTTGGTATTTACACACATGACTTTTAAGTTATTGAAATACTGTCTTAATTGTATATGCTTAATTATGATATATATAAATTAATTTGGATTCAAATATAATTTCAATAAAAACCATATATTAACCAGAAATATATTTACTATTCACTTATCAAAAGAAAATGTACTATAAATTTTCCAAAGGGCACTGATGAATCTTGAATCATTTGTTTTCTTAAAACATTTAAAACTAATTACATACTATATGAACCTTTGAAACTGCATTCTATAAAAACCAACCAGTTAAAAATACTAGGTAATAGTACTTATGAAGAATATTGTTGGTGGTGGAGAATTAAATATGTAAAACCAAAAGAATATTTTAAACTCATGACTGCCTTATATTTATATTGTGGTGCTGTGTTATGACATTGTGCATGGGTGAAAACATGGACACTTAGAGAACAAATCAATCTTAGTAAATGCAAATTTAATGAATAGGATGTTTAGACTTCAAGTTACAATGTAAATGGTATCTATAGAAACTAAGTATATTATGAATAGTCTTTAAATGAGTGTAAAGATGTGCTGCTCTCAATAACTTTGTAAATTGTGGGAATAATAAAAAATTATAAGAAGTTATATATAAAAATGAGCATTAAATAAACTCTTGTCTATAGATATACCTGTTAACAGTCCTTATGTAACTAGAGAAGAATCACATAGACATGTACAAATATATGTAGATTTATGGTTATTAGTTCAAATATATATTCCTCTGTTGGATATAGGAACAGTGATACATTTCTAGCAGTTATCACACTTGACACTCTAAGGAGTCGGGTAAAATGATCCTAGAGCACCTAGTCATGCCACAAATTACATACATGCACACAGAGGGGGAAAAGATAGAGAGAGATAGAAACAGAGAGGGGGTGGAAGGAAAAGGAGAGAGATGATGCTCTATGGGGAGAAGGTAGTTGGGAAATCACTAATAAATAGATAGATGATAGAGAAAGAGAAACAGACAATATTTCAAAGGAATGAAGAACCAAAACAGAGAGAGGGTCCTGCTTGAATAGTAGTGCATCCTCTATTACAAGATTGTTAAACTTCCCTTTTTCAAGGACCTGTTCACTTTTGTATAAGAATTGGCTTCATCCCTATCTAAAGGCTATTGTTATTCTTTAAAAATCAACTTTTGTAAAAGCTTAAAAAATCTATTTCTATGGCTAGAAGTGGAACTTAACCTGCAAAGTAGGATATATTACATTACAATCCAAATTATAAATCAGTAACATACTCTATACCCATGTATACAAATATTTAAATATATTAACAAGCCTAAAAGTGTAGTGAAACTTTAATCCAGCAACGTGACTACTTTGGCTGGAATCCAAACAGGTCTTAATTCCCAGAAGACACAGCCAGAAGATCTTTGAGTTCAAAGCCCGGCTTTTACAGATCAAACTCCAGGATCAAAAAAACAAAAAACAAAAAAACAAAAAACAAAAAACAAACAAAAAAAAAACAAAAAAACTTAGGTCCAGAAATGATGGTGGTACATGCCTTTAATCCTAGCACTTAGAAAAAAGGACAATTCAGTTGAGTTCAGACAATGCCATATTCTTGAATTTGTGATGTAAGGGTAGTCAGCTGATTTAGTTCCATCAGGTCAATTCATAACAGTTCATTGCATGTCAACAGAGGCAGTAGAAGACATAGAGTAAGAAAGAGTCAGAAAATCCAGAAGATTAAAACAGATTATCAGTTAATTTGAGACCATGGGCAGCAATTCAGTCACAAGTTATGAGGTGCCAGATTGGGTCAGTCACCTTGCGGAAATTTGAGCCAGAACAGCTGAGTTGACCCAGCTAGCCAGAGTTCACAAAGTTAGAAAGGGTGAATTTGCTTAGCAGTAAGCCTCTAAGATGACAACTACATCTGGTGATTAAAAGTTTCTTTTATATTTATTTATGTATGTATGTATGTATGTATGTATGTATGTATGTATGTATGTATGTATATGACTACACTGTCACTCTCTTCAGACATGCCCGAAGAAAACATTGGATCTCATTAGGGATGGTTGTGAGCCACCATGCGGTTGCTGGGAATTGAACTTAGAACCTCTGGAAGAGCAATCAGTGCTCTTAATTGCTGAGTCCCCTCCAAGCCTCCTCCTGCCCCCAAATGTAGGAGTTAGGGAAAGGATTGAAGGAGCTGAAGGGGTTTGCAACCTCATAGGAGGAACATCAACAAACCAGAATCCCCAGAGCTCCCAGGGACTAAACCACCAACCAAAGAGTACACATGGAGGGACCCATGGATCCAGCCACATATGTAGCAGAGGATGGCCTGTCAGACATCAATGGGAAGAGAGGCCCTTGGTCCTGTGAGGGCTTGATTCCAGTGTAGGGGAATGCTAGGGTGGGGAGGCCAGAGTGGTTGGGTGGGTGGGGGAGCACCCTGAAAGAAGCAGGCAGAGGGGGGGAAGGAAAGACGGTTTTCAGAGGGGAAACCAGGAAAACGGATAACATTTGAATTAGAAATAAAGAAAATATTTAATTTTTCTTTTAAAAAATGTTTCTTTTACATGAAAAAATACGTTTTATACATAATTTTAAAATATATTTGGGTCCATCTCTCTACAGAATGAGGGGACCGAATATTGGTATTTAAATGTCCACAGAGTAGTTTTCTATTCTTCTCTGAAAAAATAAAACCTAACTTCACAGGCTTAACAGCCTTATAGATACTATTCAGTCAACTGATGTCTTCAAGTGATGAATTTTAAAATTAGGACTAGTCCATGTTTATATTAATGTTATATTATGCTTGTGCTATATTAACTAAAAGAGTTATCATGAATAATTAATGTAATGCAGTACCTCCATCATGAACCTTATCTTTGAAACCATAAACTATTCTAATTACAGAATTAAACCATATAAATATAAAATTAATCTATGGTATCGAACCAATTCTCAATTTCTCAAGAAGAGAAGAATAACCACACAGTTGGCAAAAGCATACTGAAATGTGAATATCATGTGCTGTAACTAAATACATATATTAAGCAAACTAGGAAATAAGCATAGAATATGAACTTCAGTTAGGATAATGTTTCTGTATTTTTTTTAATTGTTGCAATTGCATTGGACAAATGCAAAATATTTATACCAGATAATATGAGTAGCCCATAGGAAGCATATGTAATATCTTCACAATTTTCTTGTAAATTTAAAGGGGTTCTAAAATAAATGTACATTTGAAGTAAAATCTTTAAATAATGTCTGTCCTGGCTCATCATTTTAGAATTTTAAACGTGAATTTTCTTGACCTTCGGCTTGTAGATATTCAATGATTAAACTCATTTTGAAAGCTTTCATTCTCCCAAAGTGCATTTTTATGCTGAGAATTTATTCTTACACTAGTTTAATCTTTTAATGGTTGTTATTTTAAATAGCATAGATTTGGTCATGTCCACGAAGTTTCACTTAGTAAGCAGTTTAAATGTATTTGTGCATTATGAAAATGTAAATCAGTGAGTGTTTTAAACTACAGGTTTGTTGACTAATGTCCATTTTTTTAATCATCCAGAACTTAATAACATGTCATGAATGACAAGGATGGTTGAATCAGCACTTCAAATATTATTCAGCTCAATATCTATTATGAACCTCTTTAAAAGTTACACTGGAGTACATCTCAAAATGCAATGAAGTCGAGTTAAAGAGCATTTTATGTGAGCTCAACTAAAAGCAGTTTCTGAAATATTTCAATCCGGGTTTCCACTGTTTTAAGTTATGCTCACTGAGGTTTATGTTTGTGTTTATTTTTAATACGGGCTGTTGGAGCACTCAGGAAAGCAATTTACATGGAGATAAACACGATTTGACTACAAGGTGTACTCCTTTAGTAAACGGCATGAAACTCTCAATTGCAGTTCTAGATTCCCTTCATTTGATTGGAAATTATAGAATGTAATAACTTTACTTTGCTTTTTTTTTACACTGCCACTTTTGTTCTACTACACACACTATAATGTGCAAAACACAAATCTTTTGAACTTTGATCTCCATGACAAGTAAGGTTTTTTCCTTCCCACACTGTTTTAGCTATAATTAAGAATATGAAATAGTTAGTTCATGGTTATTCTTCCACCTATAGGGTTGAAGACCCCTTCAGCTCCTTGGGTACTTTCTCTAGCTCCTTCTTCCTTGGGAACCCTGTGTTCCATCTAACAGCTGACCATGAGCTTCCACCTCCATGTTTGCCAGGCATTGGTATAGTTTCCCACGAGACAGCTATATCCGGGCCCTTTCAGCACCATCTTGCTGGCATATGCTATAGTGTCTATGTTTGGTGACTGATTGTGGGATGGATCCCTGGCAGCCGCAGTCGTTGGGTCCATCCTTTGGATTCAGCTTCACAGATGCTCTCTTTAACTCTTTCAATGTGTGCTCTGTTCTTAATTCTAGGAAGGGGTGACGTGTCCATATTTTGATCTTCCTTCTTCTTGAGTATCATGTGTTTAGTAAATTGTATCTTGGGTAGTCTAGGTTTCTGGGCTAATATCCACATATCAGTGAGTACATGTTATGTGAGTTCTTTTGTGAATGGGTTACTTCACTCAGGATGATGGCCTCCAGATCCATCCATTTGNATGTGGAGGTCCTTCAACCACTTAGACTTGACCTTAGTACAAGGAGATAAGAATGGATCAATTCCCAGTCTTCTACATGATAGCTGCCAGTTGTGCCAGCACCATTTGTTGAAAAGGCTGTCTTTTTTCCACTGGATAGTTTTAGCTCCCTTGTCAAAGATCAGGTGACCATAGGTGTGTGGATTCATTTCTAGGTCTTTGATCCTATTCCATTGATCTACCTGTCTGTTGCTGTACCAGTACCATGCAGTTTTTATAACGATTGCTCTGTAGTACAGCTTGAGGTCAGGCATGGTGATTCCACCAGAGGTTCTTTTATTGTTGAGAAGAGTTTTTGCTAGTCTAGGATTTTTGTTACCCCCTGGGCTCGTGTCTCTAGCTGCATATATAGAAGAGGATGGCCTATTTGGCCATCAGTGGGAAGAGAGCCCCCTTGGTTATTCAGACTTTATAAGCCCCAATACAGGGGAACGCGGGGGCCAAGGGGTGGGAGCAGATGGGTAGGGGAGCAGGGCCGGGAGGGGGGAGGGTATAGGGAACTTTCTGGATAACACTTGAAATGTAAATGAAGAAAATTTCTAATAAATGTTGAAAAAAAAGAGAATATGAAATAAGTCTCTGTAACTCCTTCAATGTGTGCTTTGTTCCTAATTCTAAGAAGGGGAGAAGTGTACACATTTTGATCTTCAATCTTCTTGAGTTTCAAGTGTTTAGCAACAGTGACTGCTGCAGCCGAGAATCCATCCCATAATCAGCCACCAAACGCAGACACTATTGGTACACCAGCAAGATACAGCCCTGATATAGCTGTCTCATGGGAGGCTATGACAGTACCTGGCAAACACAGAAGTGGATGCTCACAGTCAGCTATTAGATGGAACACAGGTTCCCAATGGAGCAGCTAGAGAAAGTACTGAAGGAGCTGAAGGGGTCTCCAACCCTATAGGTGGAAGAACAATATGAACTAACTAGTACCCCCAGAGCTCATATATCTAGCTGCATATATAGAAGAAGATGGCCTAGTTGGCCATCATTGGGAAGAGAGGCCCCTTGGTCATGCACACTTTATATCCTCCAGTACAGGGGAATGTCAGGGCCAAGATGTGGGAGTGGGTGGGTAGGAGAGCAGGGCGGGGGATGGGGGAGGGTATAGGGGACTTTCAGGATAACATTTGAAATGTAAATTAAGAAAATATCAAATGAAAATTGGAAAAAAAGAATATGAAATATGGATAATGGAGAGTAATGCAATCATCATTATATAACATTTTTTCTGGACTATTCAGGTATTCAATAGTGAATGCTATGATCTACTATTTGACATTTAAGTTAACATGTGCTATCTTTGAAAATTTTTTATTATTATTATTTTGAGTAGTAGTAGTAGTAGTAATAGTAATAGTAGAAGAAGTATTTTATTTATTTTATTTATTTATAATCCAGCCATTGCCCCTGTCTCCCAGCCTTCCTCCCAGTTCCTCATCCAATTCCTTCTCTTCCCTGTCTCAGAGAGGATGCTCCCCTCCCCCACCAGGGCTTTCCTTTCCCTAGGAGCCTCAAGTCTCTCCAAAATAAAGCTCATCTTCTCTCAGTGAGGTCAGACCAAGCTGTCATCTGCTATGTGTGTATTAGGGGCCTTGGACGAGCTCCTTTATGCTGCCTGGTTTGTGGTTCAGTGTCTGGAAGCTCCCAGGGGACCAAGTTATTTGAGACTTTTGGTCTTCCTATGGGGTTTCCCTCCTCCTCAGCTTCTTCCACCCCTCCCTCATTTCACCCATAGGGGTCCCTGACTTCAGTACAATTGTTGTGTCTAAGTATCAGTGTATATCTCGGTCATCTGAGATATAAGTAAATATCCCTGTATATCTCAGTTATCTGTTCTCTGAGAACAGCCATACTAGGCTCCTGTCTGTAAGCACACCACAGCATCAGTAATAGAGTCAGGCTTTGGAGCCTCCCCTTGATCTTGATCCCAATTCCAGCCAGTCATTGGACCTCTTTTCTGTCAGTTTCTTCTCCACTTTTGTTCCTGCAGTGCTTTTAAACAGGAACAATATTGAGTCAGAAATTGTCACTGTAGGTTGGTAATCCCATCCCTCCACTTGAGACCCTGTCTATCTACTGGAGATGGAAAGACTCTTCAAGGTATGTTAGACCTTTCATCTGAGGTCACTCATTATTTATCTCAGTCTGTTTTATTAATTGCATTATCATAGGAAAACCATAGGATCATTATCTTTTGAAAGAGGTAAGTCATTACTCTTTTTCTCAGAATAAAATTCTATAAGTGTTCCATGAACAAGGAGAATTTTTTAAATCTTATTGTTATGAAGAGAAAATATTAATAGTATTGAGAATTAAGTATTATTCTGTAATTTTCACTCTTTCTACCAACAAATATCTCTCAGAATCTTTTTTGTTTGTTTCCTTGTTTCCTTGTTTGTTTCCTTGTCCACAAACCTGATGATCCAAGTTCAATCTACAGGGCCCACATAAAAACCCTGGATCAGGTAGTGTGCCCTGGAATAGCAGCACTCACATAAAAAGCTGGGGACTGGAGGTGAGAATCCCTTGGAAGCTCTTAGACAAGCTGTCACAATTAAGGAACTTAGTGGCAGAAAAAGCAAGGCTCTGTCTCATGGAGGTTCCAGGATGGGGGTGGGGAAGGAAGTGGCAGCAGAGGGTGGGTGGAGTGGAGAGGTGTCAACAAAGTTGTCCTCTTATCCCCACACATGGGCAATGCCACAAGCACATGCTCTTGAACACACATAGAGAATAAATAAATGCAAAATATTGGTTTTAAAAGATGTTAAAAGGCAGCAATTCTTTCTCCAGACTCTAGGGGACAATGCACTTTCATGATTTCCAGTTTCTAAAGACTGTGTGTTTTTTGGCTCAGAGCCCCCTTTTTCTCTCTAAAAGGGCAGCAAATTGAGTCTCTGGCCCATCTTCAATAATCACATGTCTCTAGAAACACCTTACGCCCCTTTTAAACAAACAATGTGATTAGTATAAACGCTATGTTCCCACAGATATTTCCTGATTATTTTTCCCTATTCAATTTACCTAATCTTAATGTTTATAAAGTTTATTTTACAAAATAAAGTAGTATGTTCTGAGGGGGCTTTGAAGATGGACACTTTTGGATTTCCTTTCTCTACCTACTATGGTCCTAAACTTTGGGTAAGTTCTATACTATTTTACTAATTTGACTCTATTTACATATAACATCATAGAGCTTTGCATTATCCTGCCTGGCTTAACATTTATAAGGTAGTTTAATTCTTGTTGCAAATGACAAGATTACATCCATCATGGATAATATGTGCTTCTATGTGTATGTCTGCCCAATTTCATTTTCTAATCATCAATATATAGACATTTTGCTTAATTTTATGCCTTATTATTACCAAGATTCTGATAAAATGAGAATTCAATAATTTGATATATACATATATGCCTATGTATTGTATGTTATATGCATAATATAATAATAATATATTGTATGTGTATATGTATAACTTGTTTAAAATTTCCACTCTGTTTTCTATAATATCTATATTAATTTATATTTTTATTAACAATATGCATCTTTGTTGCTGTTTTGACTTTTGTGCTTTGTAAATAATAGTTTTGTGTTTGTTTGTTTTTGTTTTTGTTTTTTGTGACAGGGTTTCTCTGTGTATCCCTGGATGTCCTGGAACTCACTCTGTAGAACAGGCTGGCCTCGAACTCAGAAACCTGCCTGCCTCTGCCTCCCAAGTGCTGGGATTAAAGGCATGCACCACCACTATCCAGCTAATAATAGTTATTTTTACTGGAATAAAGTGATAATTTATTGCTCATTTGATGGAGCTTTTAAGCCACTTTTCCAAATACCTAGTTCCAATTTGTACATTTTTTCACCACAATGATTATTAAATTCCTTTGTTTAGGCCTTGGTTGAGAGAGATAAGAGAAGGATGAGAGGTAGAAAGGAGTAACACCTAATAGTTCATACTGGAGATCTACTTATTGCAAGGTCAGTTATCTTTAGCAAATTCAAGCATGTAGAAAAATATAAAAACATATAGAAGAAAAGAATTTGAATGGTTTACTATAAATAACATAATTTGAAGTGATATCTGCTAATTACCCTGATTTCCTATATATATATTATATGCATACATAAAAGCATGACATGATACTTCACTTTGTACAATAGTATATACCAATTAAAAATGATAGTGAAGGCAATGAGTCTTCATAAACATGTAAGTTTTAAACTAATTATGATAAGTTGGTATTGACTATAATGATCAATATAAAATATTATATCTAATATTGCATTACGTTATTACATCTTTACTTATTTTGTAAATTGATTTATACCTTTTATTTTCCTATCTTCTTTATCTGAAAGTTTTATGCCCTGAATCATGAATCTATATGTACTATAATTTTTCTCCTTAGTAACACTTATTTCTCTTATTATTCTATTAAGGGAAGATGAGTATGATTGAATTATACAAATAATATTGTTTCCTATTATCTATATATTATATAATTTTATATGCATACTCTGGTATTTAATTTTATAATTAACATATTTATATGCATTTAATTCTTTCTTTGAGGATTTCACACCATGTATTTTATAGATATATATTTATTTCATTTTTTTTTACCTTATATGAATGTGTGCCTGAGTGTATACATGTACACCACATTTGTGCAGGTGACCATGGAAGTCAGAAGAATGACTTTCAAAACCTGGAACTAGAGTTACAGTTACTAGTGCTTATTTTACCCAGGGAATATCCACAGGGAATAACCCAGGTTCCCTGAAGACCCAGTGTATTTTACATTTGATCATCTGTCCTGCCCCAAGAATTTTATATGGTTATTGATAGTTTGATATATGATTGATCAGATTAACCGCACTTCTCCAATTACTCCCAGATGTGTGCATAATGTCACAATTCCTTCGATACACGCGTTTGTGCAGTATATATAAATCCAATGTGTTGTATTACATAAACACTCTCACATTTTAGTATGCAACTACCTGTCTCTTACATTATTTCTATCCTCACTTTCAAATGGATCTTTTGGACAAGGAGTGTAACTTTCGTATTTCATTTAGGTCTGAATATTTCCTTTCTTCTCATTCTCTGCACTAGATCAGTTATGTGTCTCACCATTACTAATCACCATAAAAGTGTGAAAACAAGCATCGATAATGAAGAGCAATAGATTCTGTAAGGGTAAGTCGTAAGTATTCAATTGAATACTGGGTCCATTTAGCCCAATAATAGTATTATATTCTCCCCTAAGTTCTGTGACCTTAAGAAAAAAATTCTTGATCCAGCAGTAGTGTCATACATGGGTTTCAACCTGTGGTGAGTAGATACTAAATCTATTCATAAAAGATTTGGCAATTCCCACAATATCTGTGCCACTATTGTATCTTGACATGCCAGTTGTTAATATAGGTGTAAGGTTCAGAGATTTTTATGATTGATAACTACTTTTCTTTTCCAATAAGTATCCATAGCACTGTTAAGTACCATGGAAGCTAATTCATAGGGATAAAACTCTTAGGAGATTACCTGCTTGATTTCTCTATGTTCTAGAACTCAAGTATGTTATATTTTCAGAAATAGTCAAGAGGGAAATAAAGACCCTTGACAATGATATGTAATATTTAAGGATCTAAAAGACCTTATTGGCCAACAAATCCCAGAAATGTAACCTATTACTGGCACTTAGATTTTTAGCTTCTGGTGTCTATTATGGGCTTCTTCCTCATGTTGTATGTTAACTCCATTTAGACTCATCTTATATGTCAGTATATGTAGTGGCTATTTCTGGTTGTCAACTTTACTTTACTATATCTGGAATGAACTACAATCCAGAATTGGAAGGCTCACCAGTGACCCTAATCTGGAGGCTGGGAGATAGAACTTTCTGACCTGGATCTTGTTATGGAGATCTTGAGGGCTAGTGGCTATGGACTCCAGAAGATTAAGACAGGAAGATCTCTGAGTTCAAGGTCATCTGGGATTAAAGGTGTGATGGCACACACCTTTAATCTGGGCTACGCCTTCTGCTGGAGACTATATAAGGACATTGGAAAAAGTCTTTCTCCTCCTGCTTGCTGTGTGGGACTGAGCAACTGCTAGAATCTTGGACTTCCATTCACAGCCGCTACTGACCATTGTTGGGAGTTGTACTGCAGACTGTAAGTCACCAATAGGTTCCTTTACTATATAGAGACTATCCATAAGTTCTGTGACTCTAGAGAACCCTGACTAATACAGTATATATCTACTTTAGAAAGATTATACAATACTAGGTTGAAATGTGACCTTATCAGGATGTTGTTTAGTGTTAGTTTTCCCTTTCAGAGCCCCCCCGCCCCCCACTTCTATACTGGATCCCAATTAACCACCTCTGCTTCATTATTTCCCAGTATCCCATTTTTTAACTGTATTCTTGAAAGCTGACCACATTGTGGCCTCTTACTAATTTCCTGGTCTTTATTAAAATTCCAAATTAAAAAAATATCTACTGATTCAAACATAACATGACAGATACTTTAATTTTCATGATCTAGGTTACTTCACAATAGTTTTTTTTTTTTTTTTTTTTTTTTTAAGTTCTATCTATTTACCTGGAGATTTAGGCTTCTTTACAATTGAATGATTTTATAAAATATTTTATAAATACATTATTTTTGTAAACTCTGTATTTATTATGTATGTCATTGTTATAAAAATATAAGCAAAATAATTTTACTCATATACCATCAATGATAAATTTGTTTTGTCTCTGCATAGATATATTTTCTTAATGGAATCTGCTTTGTGTGAAAGGTTGATAAATATTTTTTGAGGGCCAAGATATTTGAAAGCTTTATTCAGAAGATTGAACCCTTTTAAGAGCAAAGCGCCTATGAAAGGATTCTTTTGCACTCTAGAAAGTGAACTTTATTTTGTTCATCATAAAAGGCCCCTGCGCTGCCTACCTCCTGGCTTTCCATTAAGTGTGTGCATTAGATAAGAAAGTTTTCCCCGCACACTGTGGGCCAACATTAAAAACTGTCACTCAATTCCTAAGTGTTATTTTCGTCTTTGCTCTGTATTTATTTGGTTTACTTTACCTCACTTGGTTTACACTAGAGAGAGCAATGCCGGGGCCTAGTGGTTTCACATATTGTGGTTTAAAAACTCTCAGTATCGTGTTTACCTGGCTTTGCCGTGTTTTCATTCCCATTTGTTATTTGGATCCCAATTTTGAGCTTTTATGTGCTTTGTTGTAGAAATATCATCATGTCTGGTACAGAGAGCATTCTGATGACCACCTATGAGCCTTAGATAAAAAGTTCCATCTAAAGAAAATAATACTCTCATAATTTTACTTTTGATGTTATTGAAGTTTTTGTTACTATAATATCTCTGAAAGATTGCCTTACTAACATGAAAACTTACAAGGGTTCATGCAGTTTCATATCAGTGTTAAAAGCGTTCCTCTTTAGTGTCCCAAACTGACAGCAACCAACATTTCCTTATAGAGATAAATTAATTATTAGTGAAAATTATGTACATTAAGGTGAGGCAATATGGATTAAGACAGAAGCTCTAAATATAATATGAGTTCATTTCCTTATGATAAATTATACAGAGGTAGAAAATAAATGATAGGATGATGGAAGATGGCCCACAGAGGATATCATACAGAGACAGAGGCATGTGATTTAAAGGAGTGGCCACAACATCAGTAATAAAGAAGAAATAGCTGAGAAATTTCTACAATAGCATTAGATATACTGTGACTCTATAGATAATATAATTTCACACACTTTTGCTGCTGGTTTTGATTTATTATGGATAACTTTTGATTTCTTTTGATTTGATGGAGACATTTGCTTCCTGACTATGGACACTTTGTGAACATCTGATCTGCTCCTGTTGCCATGCCTTCCCCACTGTTGTAAAATGTTTCTCTTATAACTGTCACACTGAAAGTAGCCTACCTTTCTCAAATTATGTTTCCATGAGTATTTTATGGGTCTTCAGATCTGTTTGCTTATTACTATTATTATTGTGTGTGTGTGTGTGTGTGTGTGTGTGTGTGTGTGTGTGTGTGTTATTCTATTCTATCACATAAACCCTAGGGACTGGATTAAAATCATGAGTCTTAGAGTCCTTGAGGGTACCTTGTCTAGACCCAATTTGATTTTATTTACTACTTCCTAACTGTATGAATTATTCCTAACTTTCCTTTTGTTCTTGCTTCCATGACATTTAAAAAATGGTGATGTATGTACCATTGACCTATTTTTAAAACAAACAAACAAACATGACAATAAAAAAACTCTCTTTTTCTTTTCTTTTTATTTATTTATTTATTTTTATTTATTTATTTTTGTTTTTTTGAGATAGGGTATCTCTGTGTAGCCTTGGCTGTCCTGGAACTCACTTTGTAGACCAGGCTGGCCTTGAACTCAGAAATCCACCTGCCTCTGCCTGCCAAGTGCTGGGATTAAAGGCGTGTGCCACCATGTCTGGCTCTCTCTTTTTCTTAAATTGAGTCTTGCCAGGTTTCTCATAACAACACACAACATAGTGTATAACCCCAATTTCATGACATTCTACAAAAGGCAAAATTACAATATAGAAAACAATAGTAATACAAGTAATACAATAGGTTAGTGGGAGTTTAGAGAAACAAAGTATCTCTTGATACACCAAAATATGACTACATGGCAATATGAATACATAATTACAAATCTGTCATAATAGTTAAAATAATGGTTATATTTTCTTCCTTAAAATTTTTATATTTAAATTTTAGATTAAATACAAAATATGGAAATAACTTAACCTCATTGTTAATGTACATGGGTGAGTAAGAAAGTTGTTGATATGAATGCGTTTGGATTTGAGTTGTATGTAAGACAGTAAAGATCTTGGCATACAAAAGTGTGTTTTGAAGTTTGAGTCCACAGTGCCCACATAAAAGCTGTATGTTGCAGTTCATTTCTCTAATCCCAGTGTTCTACTAATTGGGAGGTGGCTCCACAGACCCAGGGCAATCCCTAGATCTCACTAATCAGTGAGAGTTTAGTGAAAAATCTTGTCTGAAAAAAATTAATAGGTATGAAGATAGCAGTCAGCATCAGATTCTTTGGCAATGGAGAACAGGAATACATAAAAACAACAGTCCGAAATGAGACAGATTCGTGTAAGTGAGAGTAAGAGTAGACTTGTGAGCATGAATTTGTGTTAGCTTATGGTAGACACTGATAATCACATCTAAAACATACACAGATATGTGTAAATATATTTGTCATTATAAATAAACACTTGGTCTTTTTCTATGAGCTGAGAGAACCTGTAAGCAAAAGCCAAAGGAGCAGTGAAACAGCCATCAGCCCGTTGATATTACTCCTTGATAGCAGTCTCCAATACAGGAGTGGATGTCTTCTGAAAAACATTAACCATTATAATAGGTGAGGGGGGAAGATGTACAGCATGAGCCAGAAGTAGCATATTACTCTAAAAAAAAAGAAAAAAAATGGAAGTAATTGGAAAAGAAGACTAAACTAAAAGAACTTCAGTACAACAAAAGTTGTAACATCATAAGCCATTGACTACAGAAATGGTCTTCAGTTCACACTCAGTACCAAAAACATTTACTTCAGGGTTATACAAATAAATTATGAAAACGTCAACAAAAGTATGCACTCAGGTGAATATCTGTATTGAATACATGTTCAATTACTGTGAAAAGATACCATGACCATGGAAACTTTTATAAAAGAAAGCATTTAAGTGGAGTTTGCTTACAGTTGCAGAGGTTTAGTGCACTCTCTCCATGGTGGGGTCATGGTGGCATGCAGGTAGACATGGTAGAGAAAATTACATGGATATCAGATCTGCCAGCAAACAGAAGGAAGACAAAGGAACCCTGGGCTGAGCTTGGGCTTTTGAGACCTCTAAGGCCACCCTACTAACATATTTCCTCCAACAAGGCCACACCTCCATTTCTCCTCAAGTAGTGCTACTTCATGATAACTAACCATATATGGGTCTACAGTAGCCTCTTTTTATTCAAACCAGCATAATCTATTGAAGAATTTCAGCATTGAAGGCTATCAACTATAGCATCCTAATTAAGTGTACACACCTCATATTAATTTCTTTCTTTCCAGAAGGATGCTACAAGAAACAAGAGCAGATTAACAATGGATAAATCTTATAACATGATCTCAAAGGAAATACCAATCCTGATGTCATGTTCATAGCATGTAATTTTTTTACAGGATGAGATGAAAATGGCACATTCATAGTCTCAATAGGTCTCTGTTGGGGATTGGTCTCAGATTGTAGATACCCAGATATCCACAAGGAAGATGTTGAATCTGCTAGGTTTTGTTACAGAGTCAATTGTACAGAGGGAGGAAAGATGTGATAGCACCCCAGTCCCCAGATTTATTAAGAGATCTGCCATTTCTATGGGTCTGAGGCATGGAAGTCCCTGACATGGCTGTGTCCCTGTCAATAACACACATTCACTCAGGATTTTTTTTTTTTTTTTTTTTAAGTTTCAGCGTGCTGTTTAATCTAGCATGTTACCTAGAAAGGCTTTTAGTAGGAAGAGTACAAATACTTCTCCAGCATATCTCCTAGAGACCATTTTACCCACTGCTGTGTTTGGCCTCTAGCCTCTTATCTCTCTCTTCAGCGATGGTGAGTCTAATTCCTTTTCCAGAGAGATCCATGGTTGTTGCCCTGGCCAATAACAAAAATTTTACAGACAAGTGGCAAAGCTGTTGCCATGGTTATCTTTCACATGAACCATATCAAAAGAGCTAGGATGTCTCTCTCCTTTAGTGAGGACACCAATTCCTCCCAAGTTAGCACCTCCAGTCACCAGACACAGGATCCCAGTGTTGAACTTGATGAAGTCAGTTATTTTGCCTGACTCCAAATCAATCTGAATGGTGTCATTCACCTTGATAAGGGGATCAGGGTATCGGATAGTACGAGTATCATCGGTCACCAGATGTTGGATTCTTTTGGTACCCACAAAGATCTTTCTTACTTTGCATATCTTGTACTTTGGCCTCCTCTAGTGTAATACTATGCACAGCAAAGTGACCCTTGGTGTCATAGATCAGACGGAAGTTCTCTCTAGTCTTGTCAATGTTGATGACATCCATAATCCCAGCAGGGTAGGTTATATTGGCTCTGATTTTCCCATCAATCATAGTGAATAAATTCCTGCAAATCTTTTTTTTTTATTTATTTTTTTATTTTTTTAATTTCATCTCCAGTCAGGGCATATTTAAGTCTGTTCCTTAAAAAAATGATCAGAGGCAGGCATTGCTTCAGCTTGTAAGGCCCAGCGGATGGACGAGGAGCAAACACACCAGTCAACTTATTCAGGATCCAATGTCTTGGAGCAGCTACAAGCTTCAGGTATTTCTTAGGACCACGAGCCATGGCTGAGCTTTCTCTCTTGAACCCAGTCCAACTGTTGCATGAAAAAAAAAATGTCACATAAACTTAGTTCAGAAACAATGGTAACTCAATCACTGGGTGCAACAACAAGAATCCTAATCTTGAGCTGGACATGGTGGCACCCGCCTTTAACCCCAGCACTTCACTCAGGAGGCAGACACAGGCAGATTTCTGAGTTCGAGGCCAGCCTGCTCTACAAAGTGAGTACCAGGACTGCCAGAGCTACCCAGAGAAACCCTGTCTCAAAAAAAAAAAAAAAAAAAACTAATCTTGTAAAACATATTAAATCTAAATCCTCCAGTGGTGAATCCTACTGGATTCACCATAAAGCCTGGAGACACTAGTAGCTATATCTTGTCCTCTCACTACCCCTGTCCCAAAAAGCCTCTAAATCCTCTTCGGCCAAATGGCATTTGATAAGCTTTTTATTGAACGATAATCATCATGATTGCCTTAGATTCAGGCTTCAAGAATAATGGCCTTAAGGAGTGCAGTACAAAAAAGTTAATATGTTAAGAATTTGTATAGAATCTCCCATGCTCATGGATTGGCAGGATTAATATAGTCAAAATGGCTATCCTGTCTAAAGCAATCAAAAGATTCAATGCAGTCCCCATCAAAATACCAACTTAATTCTTCATTGAGTGAGAAAGGGCAATTTGCAAATTCATCTGGAATAACAAAAAACCTAGGATAGCAAAAAAAAACTATTCTCAACAATAAAAGAACCTCTGGTGGAATAACCATGCCTGATCTCAAGTTATACTACAGAGCAATTGTGATAAAAACTGCATGGTACTGGTACAGCAACAGACAGGTAGATCAATGGAATAGAATTGAATACCCAGAAATGAACCCACACACCTATGGTCACTTGATCTTTGACAAAGGAGCTAAAACTATCCAGTGGAAAAAAGACAACATTTTCAACAAATGGTGCTGGCACAAGTGGCAGTTATCATGCAGAAGAATGTGAATTGATCAATTCTTATCTCCTTGTACAAAGCTCAAGTCTAAGTGGATCAAAGACCTCCACATAAACCCAGAGTACAGAAATTTATAGAGGAGAAAGTGGGGAAAACCCTCGAAGATCTGGGCACAGGGGAAAATTTCCTAAACAGAACAGCAATGAATTGTGCTGTAAAATAAAGAATTGGCAAATGAGACCTTAAAAAATTGCAAAGTTTCTGTAAGGCAAAAGACACTGTCAATAAGACAAAAAGCCACCAAAAGATTGGAAAAGTATTTTTACCAATCCTAAATCTGATGGGAGACTAATATCTAATATATACAAGATCTCAAGAAGCTAGACCCAAAAAAAGTCAAATAACCTCATTTAAATTGGGGTTCAGAGCTAAACAAAGAATCCTCAAGTGAGGAATACCAAATGACAGAGAAGTACCTGAAAAAAAATATGTTCAACATCCTTAATCATCAGGGAAATGCAAATCAAAACAACACTGAGATTCCACCTCACTCCAGTCAGAATGGCTAAGATCAAAAACTCAGATGACAGCAGATACTGACGAGGATGTGGAGAAAAAGGAACACTCCTCCATTGCTGGTGGGATTGCAAGCTGGTACAACCACTCTGGAAATCATTCTGGAGGTTCCTCAGAAAATTGGACATAGTACTACATAAGATTCAGCAATACCTCTACTGGGCCAGAAGATGTTCCAACTGGTAATAAGAACACATGCTCCACTATGTTCATAGCAGCCTTATTTATAATAGCCAGAAGCTGGAAAGAACCCAGATGTCCCTCAACAGAGGAATAGATATAGAAAATGTGGTACATTTACACAATGGAGTACTACTCAGCTATTATATACAACAAATTTATGAAATTCTTGGGCAAAAGGATGGATCTGGAGGATATCATCCTTAGTGAGGTAACCCAATCACAAAAGAAGTCACTTGATATGCACTCACTGATAAGTGGATATTAGCCCAGAAACTTGAATACCTAAGATTCAACTTGCAAAACACAAGAAAATCAAGAAAAATGAAGACCAAAATATAGATAGTTCTTTCCTTCTTAGAATAGAGAACAAAACATCCATGAAAGGAGTTACAGAGACAAAGATTGGAGCTAAGACAAAAGGATGGACCATCCCGAGACTACCCCACCCGGGGATCCATCCCATAATCAGCCACTAATCCCAGACACTATTTCATATGCCACCAAGATTTTGCTGAAAGGACCCTGATATAACTATCTTGGGTGAGGCTATGCCAGTGCCTGGCAAATAAGGAAGGGATGCTCATAGTCATCTATAGGATGTAACACAGGGCCCCCAATGGAGGAGCTAGAGAAATTACCCAAGGAGCTGAAGGGGTCTACAACCCTTTAGGTGGAACAACAATATGAACTAACCAGAACCCCCAGAACTCCTGTCTCTAGATGCATATTTAGCAGAAGATGGCCTAGTTGGCCATCATTGGGAAGAGAGGCCCCTTGGTCTTTCAAACTTTATATTTCCCAGTACAAGGGAATGCCAGGGCCAAGAAGTGGGAGTGGGCAGGTAGGGGAGCAGGGGGTGAGGGTGGATATAGGGAACTTTCGAGATAGCATTTGAAATGTAAATAAAGAAAATATCTAATATAAAAAGAATTTGTATATCTACTGGAAACTAGGAAATGGGATAGCATTTGAAATGTAATGAAGGAAATATCTAATAAAATTAACATTTAAAAAAGACATTAAAAATAAATAAATAAAAATAAAAAAGACATTAAAATACAAAAAGATTATTTTAAAATTAGCAAAAAAAGAATTTGTATATTTAATAAGGAATAAATCTACATATTCTTTTACTAAAACTAAACTTTGATGAAGAAAAAATGCAAACTAGACAAAGATATGAATATTCTGAACATAAATTATCATTCAATTGTCCAAGAATGTCGATCTATAACCAATAAAATATATGTAATAATTGGAGTCTTAAATAATCTCTTTTTGACCATAGAATTTTAGTGTAGTCAAATGGTATAAATATGTACAACACATTAAGGAAAAATTATTAAGTTGAGCCACTCAATTGCTCCAGAGGACTGCAAAAATGCAATATTAACTTGTAGAAACGTGAATTGGAAATGTGATATTGCTATGCTACAAACTAGCTTCAGCCATTATCATCAGAATGAAGGCTTGTTATTTCATTTTCAGTTTGTCATTAGAAGCTTTATAATAAGGAAGAAACATTAGCATTTTCGTGTTTTGTGGAATAAATTGTTGAACTTGTTCTCAGACATGTGAACAATCATTTTTCAAGTGCACTTTCTTCACTGTAATTAAAGATTGGCTACTTGACAGTAATCCTGTTCTCTTACGTAATAGACAGCACTGCTTTTATGCACTCTGCTATTGTTCAGAAAGCATTTTGTGACCAGTTTCTAAAGTCTTATCATTTTCCCACAAATTAGCTCTGTCCTTGCATAAGTTCATCTCTTCTCATGTCCCAAATTTAGGTCTTCCAAAGATTTCTGTCCTTAGAATATTTTTTTTTTATTCTATAATGCATTTCTGTAGAGGTACATTAACCCCAGGAGCTTGTGCCTTGTCTCATCTAAAAGTAGCATTGATCCAGAAGAAAAAGTTATTTAGAAATAGGGCACTCACTGGCTGTCAAATAAAAATGTATTTCGATCTTAGCTTTCTAACTTACTTCTTGTCCTACCTTGATAATTATATCTTAATTATACTCTTCTATAAAACAAAAGTAACTATTATGCAGAGATATTGTTTCAACTTTCCATCTCAAATTCTTATGAAGTATACCTCATAGAGCATGTCTTTTCAATTCTAATTTACACATGGAAATGTATTTAGTAAAGAGGTGATATGTTACATGTTGGAATTTGAATCAATTTCCCAACTAGAACAAGTCTGAATGAAAGAGATTATGAGTTCTTATTGTCTTATTGTCTTTTAAAACCATTTCATTAAAGAGCAAGGCATAACAAATGTAGAAATGCTTCTTAAAACACATGTGTGTCAATCCACGTGAGTATGCAAAGAATATTCATACAACAACAACATACCCAGTTTCTTCATTATAGATACATCAAATTCAACGACTAAAAATTATTTAAAGCATTAGTGCATGCTAATGCTCAGTATGCCCTTCTCACTCAGCATGCTTTCTCCTGGCTTTCCCATGTGTTCTAGGAAGAATTTCCTTTTATTGCCACCTTTCTTATTTCCTAGAGTCCACTCACCATCAGGTTTCTATGATGTAATGCATCGGCATGCTATGTGTATATTTCTTCCCAGTCCAGTGAAATTGCTACAGTGGAATCTGTCATATATTTACATTGATAACATTTCACACTATGCCATTCCCAGTCATGTCTTCCAAACATTACCTTCACAGAACAGGAAAGAGATTTTGCATTTTAATAGAACATAGTTCTGTCACATTAACTTTTTTCCTATTTCTTGAAAGACAGCAAAAATCTCTGTAGTCGACAAGTTCCATTTTTGTAAAACTGAAATCTAATCTTGTTAATACAGTTTGCAAGCTTTCAGTACATCTGAGTTGGCAAGATTTATTCATAGTATTTCTCAGACTTTTCAAAGAGCGATGATGCTCCTATCTGTAAGTCTTAAGGTTGTCCTTGTTTTATGTAGACGACCATTATCTTCATTCTTCCCTGACTTAAGATCTCTTCTAAACTGCACACCAAAGGGAAAATGTGCCCACTTGCGAGGGAAATAACTGCGGTCTGCCTCTTCCATCTTTGGGCCCATTACTTTATCAAAAGCAGTGATGGCAGGAATGAAGCAGAGCAGCAAACTGAAGGCAGTAGGTAATACAGATGCCATGGGGAGCCTGTGCTTACTGACTTGCTTGTACTGACTTACTGGTTTGCTCAGCCTGCTTTCTTATGGAACCCAGGACAGTCCAGGGATGGTAGCAGGGATCTCCCCTTAAATCACTAATTAAAAATTTTTCCCTACAGATTGATCAAATAGTTCAAATTGAGCCAGCTTGAAACAAATGCAGTCATTTTCTCAATTGATACTCTATGCTCTCTGATGACTATCATGTGTCAAATTGCCATAAAACTATCCAGCACACCTATCATGGAGCTTTCTCTCTCTCTCTCTCTCTCTCTCTCTCTCTCTCTCTCTCTCTCTCTCTCTCTCTCGTTTTTTTCTCGAGACAGGGTTTCTGTGTGTAGCCCTGGATGTCCTGGAACTCACACTGTAGACCAGGCTGGCCTCGAACTCTGAAATCCGCCTGTCTCTGCCTCTGAGTGCTGGGATTAAAGGAGTGTGCCACCATGCTGGGCCCTCTCATTTTGTTTTTGAATATAAAAACTCAAGCACCTTTTTTTTTTCCAATTTTTTATTAGATATTTTCTTTTTTTCTCTCTCTCTTTATTAGATATTTTCTTCATTTACATTTCACATGTTATTCAGAAATTTTCCCTTACCCTCCCGCGTCCCCGCCCTGCTCCCCTACCCACCCCCCTCCCATGTAATGGCCCTAGCATTCCCCTGTTCTGGGGCATATAGAGTCTGTATGACCAAGGGGCCTCTCCTCCCAATGATGGCCAACTAGGCCATCTTCTTCCATATATGCAGCTAGAGACATGAGCGCAGGGGGAACTAGTTAGTTCATGTTATTCTTCCACCTAGAGGGTTGAAGACCCCTTCCGCTCCTTGGGTACTTTCTCNCTCTGGCTAGGACTTCAATTTTTTTTTTTTTTTGACTTTCTGTCTCTGTCTTTCTGTCTGTCTGTCTCTCTGTCTCTCTCTGTCTCTGTTTCTGTCTCTCTCTGTCTCTGTCTCTCTGTCTCTCTCTTTCTCTCTCTTCTCTCTCTCTCTCTCTCTCTCTCTCTTTCTCTCTCTCTCTCTCTCACACACACACACACACATACACACACACACACACACACATACACACACACACACACACACACACACACACACACACACACACATTCCAAAGTTTCAGTTATGTACACTATCCATTCTTCCGGAGATTAGACTCTTTCTTTCTTCATGCTTTCCTGGAGTTATTTTTGAGACTTTAGAGGAGGAGGTATGGTATGGATATTCCATTTATGAATGAATATTCTGTAGTTTCTTATTATCTGATCCTAGGTCCATTGTAGACATTTGTGATGATTATCATATAGTGCAAACAGAGATTTATTTGATGCAAGTTGACAGATGATGTAATCTATGTGGATCCTGATAACTCAGTAGGAGTTGGCTTAATACTTTGTCTGTTTAGCCTAATAACAGTAGAAAGTTTTCCACTAGGGCTTATGAGCTGAGGATAGAAACTAAATCTAATTAAAATGTATTTGGTTACTTCTGTTACATCCTTGCAACTATTGCATCAGTAGGCATGTCTTTACCAGGTCAATAGTTATTTTATTTCCCAATATTCATATTTAGGTTAGATTGATTTTTAATGTTCTCTGCTGGTCACATATCCTGCAACCATATAAGGTAGCAACTAGAGATAGAGTTTTGGTTCAGTATCAACTGGAGTTGTCCATGCTTTGTTATTCAAATGTGTGATGGTTTAGATATACAGTCTTACAGTTACATTTCAGAAGGTAAACAATAGCATTGGCAATGGACTTCAATATTTGGATGTCTTTGGGACCTCAATGAGCAACAATACTCTAAAAGAAGTAACCTATTCTTGGCATCCAGCTTCTTATTTGTTACCACATGCTGTCTAGTAGGTTCACGTTACTCATTATGAGAGCTCAATTTTCACTTATTTTTAAAAATTTATATGTGTGTATATGCATATATATATATATATATATATATATATATATATATATTCCAACATGCAGCCCTGAACTCCTATATAACATGGTAAATTCATGGAGAAACCCTCAATTTTTTCTAAAACTTGTACCTTCCTCTATCTTACAGTTGCCTATATGATTATTGCCTGGCAAACCTTGATTTATATTCATTATTGATCTTGTTATTTCATGAACAAAAGAAATGAATTTCTCAGCACTATTTCATAAAAATAGTAGTCTATGCCACATTAACTAATTTCAAGTTAATTCATTTTATAAAAGTATTTGTTATCTTTGTATAATACACATATATTATACATATGTGTATGCATGGTTATTGATGTATTTATGTATTTCAATGAAATATGGAAATATATCTTTGTTATTAATATTTAAAATAGCTAAGTCAAGACCTAATAAACACTGCATAATGATAAAAAGTACAACAATATTTTTAAATGTTTGTTTTGCACAGTAGTTTAGTTATATAGCCTAAATATACAAGAATAAATTTAATATTTTTCATAAAAGCCACCTATATAAAGAAAAATAATTGAATTTAATGTTATTTTAGTCTTGTGTTTGTTTGTTTGTTTTTTAATTTCTGTGAATATGCTGTAATTGGAGGTAGTTAATTTTCTATGGGCTAGTGCAAATTAAAGAATGCATCTTTTTTTAGGAAAGGTTAGAATTTAATATGATCTGTTCTCAAATTCTGACCTTTTCGAGTAGAGGTTCCCATTATTCTAAATCAGCAGGGAGAGTGCTAATTACTCATTTAGAGATGCTAAGGTAGCTCTGGGAGGTAGATGAAAAGAGGGAAAACCTTAACTAGAAAACATGTCCCCCACAGGGACTGCTTGTTGGCAGCTCTTCCCTTTGAAAACTTCACATAGGAAGTTTTTAAGTCGGAAAAAGTGTACCATTATTTTTTAAGTGGAAACAATAATTATTAGAATTTTCATGTTAAAAATTAATTCACTAAGGATTGCCATTGAACTCCAAAGTTATTGATAATGCAGTGTGCAATTACTGATGAACATTCCTAGTAGAAAAGCAGAAAACACCATCAGAGCAGTTGAACAGCACACATACTAAGATAAAAATCAAACCAATTGTCAAGGGTACAGTTACCAAGCCTGTGCTAATGTAGAGAGAACTGAGAAATGGTAGCAAAATAGAACTTTCTGGTCTTCCCTAGAGCAGATGACTAGTTGCAAGAGCATCAATTCAGAAAAGCAAGAAGTATTATTAAGGTTCTAGTTGCTTCTTCCTACTTAGTGAAGACTTGTGAAGAGCAATTTTTAAACTACAGATCTAGGGAGTCTGAGCCATCGTTTTTAATTGCATATACAATATAATAATGAATGAAAAAAACAATCTTTATATGTTCATTCATGTAAATACCAACACTTACCTCAAAGTGAAGAATAGAATTTTTATTTTGGGGCTATCTATGGGTGACTAGATTGATATTACTCTAAATAGAAAGTTCCAAGCTGATAACAGTTACATGAGGTATTCAGTTTATAACACAAAAGGAAATTATGAATCAATGAACATCTTAAACATAATAGTGTCAACTTCAGATAGACAAGTTATTGTGGGACAGGGATTTGCAGTCACTGACAACACTCTTTAAAAAATATTTCTTTTATTTTTTAATACTATAATGTAATTACATAATTTCTCCCCCTTTCTTCTCTCCAATATTTCCATATACCCTTACTTTCTCTTTTATGAATTTATGACCTTTCTTCATATGCATATATTGCAAAATATGTAAGTACAATATGCTCAGTCTACATACATTACTTGTATATATGTTTTTAGGGATGTCCACTTTGTATTTGACAACCAATTCTTTAACTGCCTGTACTTCTCTGCATTATTAATTTTTGTCATAACTTTTTACTACAATATATTTTCATCAAGTATTCCTTCTAGCTCCTCCTAGATCTCCCCACCTCTCTATCTATGTAATGTCATATTCTCTCTTTCTCTCTTTCTCAAAACACAAAAATAGCTAGAAACAAACAAGCAAATACTTCAATGGAAAACAGTCATAACCTAAAAATGTCAAAAAAAAAAAATGTTCTTTGGTAGAGTTGAGGCCCAGTAGACTTGCCCCCATCCACATTAGCCTGTGTATTTCAGCTGATGTTTAAGCAGTCTTGGTCATGACACATTATGGGTTTGGTTTCTGACATATCTGGAATATATGATTTCACAGCAATCTTCCAGTTCCTCTGGCCTTAAAAACCTTTCTGCAATTTCTTTTCCAGTGATCTCTGAGCTTTTAGTGTGGGATTTATATCGTAAGTGTACTCCTTGGGACCAAACTCCACAAACCTGCATTTTGATTGGTTATGATTTTCTCCAGTTATGCTGATTGATGTATTTTGTTTCACATTGATGGAAAACTAACCAGAATAACAGACAAAAAGAGAATATTATTGTTTTAGCTTGCACTTTTCACTTGGGGAAAATACTGGAATATTTTGTTTAAAGTCAAATATATTTAAAAGAAAAATAAATAGTGACTCATAAGAAATCTATGTATGTAAGTAATATGCAATTTGTAGTGATATCATATTAAACATAGATCAAGTTGTCACATGAAGAAATAGTGGATCAGAGAAGATGAATGAAACATGAGAAATAGATTAAAATATGGGAAATTGTTTAGATCTATATTCTATGGCATTGTAGTTATAGCTGTTGTTCTTAAGAACATGTTTGCTAGCTCATACAATCAGGGACATTTGTACCACCATTAATAAATAGAAAACTGTGGAGAAATAATGTTCTTAGATATATGGACAGAGATAGAAAGAACAGAGGAATTTTAGTTTTTAAAATATTTATCTTATTCTCAACTACCTAATACCAAACAGTGAACATAAAAGCCAACTAAATGAATAAATGATTTAACATTCTTCCAAAGGGGTAAATAGGAAATTGTTCAGACAGGTCAAGGCAGTGCCCAGGTTCCACCACCTTGTATTCTTGCTGAGATCACTTTATGTTTAACTAGAATTTGACCATTTTTATTCTCCAATAATTTTACTTTTATTTACTTTCTGCCTGACCACAACCACAGCCAAGACATTAAGACACCTCTCCTACCAGTCCCATGCTTACCAATCCATCCCTCCATTACACACTCCCCTTCTCCTCAGAGAATGGGGAGCCTCTCTTGGATACTACCCAACCCTGTGACTTCTAGTTCCAGCATAACTAGGCACATCCTCTCCCACTGAGGTTCCTGTGGGGAATTACTAAACTCTTCTTTAAGGAACCCTAGGTCATGGTACCCCACCTAACTTACTTTAGCTTTTGTTGAACTTTTTGCTCGTGCAAACCTCCTTCTCTACCTGTTTATCTATAGCTTCTGTTAACCTTGTTAGTTTTAGAGAGCTATACCATGTGTCTACTAAGCAAGAAAACAGGGTGTATTTTTGCCTTTAGCCTTTTACCATAAATTCTCAGAGCTACATTTGGGTCCAGAATACCTAATAGAAATCTGATCTGGCTAGATCAAAGATTTCCCTTTTTCTTTTTCTTTTTCTTTTTCTTTTCCTTTTTCTTTTCCCTTTTCTTTTTCTTTTCCTTTCCCTTTTTCTTTTTCTTTTATTTTTCTTTTTCTTTTTCTTTTTCTTTTTCTTTTCCTTTCCCTTTTGTCTTTTTCTCTTTCTCTTTTTTTCCCCTTGGTTATTTTATTTATATTTCAAATGTTATCCCTCTTCTCAGTTTTTCCTCAACAAGCCCCCTATCTCTTCCCTCTTCCCCCACTTGCTTCTATGAGTGAGCTCCCTCACCCACCTACCCACTCCCATCTCACTGCCCTAGCATTTCCCTACGCTAGGGCATGGAGCCTCCACAGGACCAAGAGCACTCCCATTGATGCCAGATAAAGCCATCCTCTGCTACATATGCCTCTGGAGCCATGGAAGGCTTTTAATTGGCTCTAGACTGTGTCTGAGTGGTACAAATAACTATGCTTTTAAGCAAAATATATAACTTTACTCATTGTCCAGGCTAAAGATGTAATATTATAAATATTAACTCGTTCTGTTAGGAAAAAAAATATGTGTGTGTAAATTTGTTTGTTTGTTTGTTTATTTATTTATAAACATCCATAGCCAAAAGAAAATTTCTTATATCTATTTAAATCTTATGAATGCCTTTGATACAGCAAAAGATGTTAGATGCCATAAATGTATGAGTCTTTATATTGATATCTGATTAGTAAAGTATCTTCAAAGTACATCATTATTATTTAATACATATATAATACTTTTCAATGAACTATTATAAAGCTTTGGCTATCTTATCAGGAAAGGTTAATAAATTAAAAACAACAACAAGAAACATCTGGGCAGTGGTGGCACATGCCTTTAATTCTAGCACTAGGGAGGCAGAGGCTGGCAGCTTTCTGAGTTCCAGTCAAGCCTGGTCTAGAGAGTAAGTTCCAGGACAGCCATGGCTACACAGAGAAATCCTGTTTCAAAAAACCAACCAACCAACCAACCAACCAACCAACCAACCAACTAATAAACAAATAAATAAATTTTTCAATACAATAATTTCACATATCCTCACTTTACATATTTTAATTTTTTTCTTATATAAAAATGTTTCTTATAAAGTTATATTGTTCATGCATTCTAATTACATATTTTATACTATCTAGAAAAATCAGATGAAGTACCTATAGTTACATTATTAAGAAATATAAAAGCTGCTTTGAGATGAATCAACGTTTGGTATAGGAACTATTTGTAATGGGAACTCACAAAATAGTTTACTAAGTTGTAATAAGAAGCCCACACAATGGAGAACATTGGACTAATATATCACACTTGTTTCTTTTTCTGAGAGCTACCTAGAAGTCTCTCTGCCTCATCTAAAATCATAATTGGAAGAGCTGAATATTATTGAGGCTTGTTCTAGGCTTAACTTTCATAAAAAGGCATTAAAACTTTAAAAATTATAGTTCTCGATTATAACAGTGGAAATAGGTTCAAGGTCAAATACCAGCAGCTCTCAACATTTTTTTTTCTTAATAAAATCTTAACTGTGGGTAACTAAAATGCTTAAGAATATCAGTAAAGAAGCCATTATAAGATAAAAATCCCCAAATATTTTCTACTATTTGAAGACTTACAGTCACTAAATTGCCTTCTTGTTTATCTTCAAATGCTTCAGATATTGTTGTCATGAAAACAAAATTCAGAAAGAAAAGAGGAAATTTTTCTTAAAGGTATAATGGACTAGACGACTTCTGACATGAACCTAAAGTTAATAATTTTGCATCAGTATTTACTTTGCGCTAGTCAAAAAATTTGAAGATTTATAGTAATTTCAGATATATCAAATATGTTATGTGAATGTGATTTTTAAAAATGTTCATTGTTTATATCAATTTTATTTTACCACAATGCCATAGTAGGGGAAATGTAGCACTCACAGAACTTTATACTTAAATATCTAGATCATGCTACAGAAATTATATGTATATGTTTTCTATGTTGTGATCATGCATTTTTCTATGAAAAACATCATGGGTATTTTGTCTAAGAAAAAATATTGGAGAAATTATTTTAAAAAGAAGACATTTGCCTACTTAAGTCAATCTGTGAATACTGGACTTTAGTAACAAGAACTTATTTAGAAAATATATACAGTTCTATGCTTGAGTTTCTCCACAGTATGATAGAAAGTTTTTCTGCTTGTCTAACTATAGGCAGCCAAAAATTCTAGAAATGAGTGACTCTTGTCCTCAGCCAGACTGTAAAGAAAGACTGTGGAAAAGCTTTCAATTTCCATTCCTCTTCCAGTGTGGCAATGCCTAAATAAGTGAAATAAGTGTTTTAAGCTGTTTGACTAACTTCCCATGGAAACCAATTCCATTCACTCAATTGTACTGGTGAGAGAGAGAGAGAGAGAGAGAGAGAGAGAGAGAGAAAGAGAGAGAGAGAGAGAGCGCTTATGTGATCTTTACTATCCTGGAACTCTGTATGTAGCAAGGCTATCCCTTAAACTCAAAGAGATGTGCCTACTTCTGAATTCCAACTGCAGAGATTAAAGCTTGCATAACCATACCAGTCAAGAGAATTTCCTAAATACATTCTTCTGAAATGTGATTTCTTTTTCACACTGGTAACAACAGCAGGAGGAAGTCATAAGAACGTTGGAACTGATATTTGGAGCATGAACAAATAACTGACCTAAAATTGCTGAAGGGAAGTGATGAAATTGCTTTAGAAGTATATTGAGAAACAGGAGTGAAAAGCTCCATGAACTAAACATATTAATATGAATGTACTGCACATTACCGAAGAACATACAACTATTCATGTATCTCAGAAAACACTAGAGGCTAGAACTTAGGATAATTTTAATTATAACCCGCATATACCAAACAGTGTACTGAGAAACTGGAGATCATGCATGCATAGCATTGTTCAGGTCTGGTTAATGCATCATTTCTATGAGAGACTAATAGAAGATGTCCTAATTTTCTGGTGGTTCTGACAATCTTTGTGCCTTTTTTCCATGAGAATCCTTGAGTGGTAGACGAAGACCTGTAATATAGGTTTATATATTTGTACTGTACCCCTCATGGCCCACTGGCCAGGTTCATTTGCAATTCTCTGTGATCATCTTCCTTGTCTGTATCTGATGTGATAATCTGACTTTCCTTAGGCTGGGCTAGTGCAGGTGCTGGGTGACTTTTGCTAGGCCAATTAAAGCTGGTAGATGGCACCTTTTATTGATTCAGACAAAGATGGCTCCACAATCATAGATCTGGCCTGTGAGCATATAGATGTCAGCCCGCTGAGAGATAGATTGGTGAAAGGATTGTCTCAGCACTCAAAGGTGGCTCTTGAACACAGTAGTTTGAGGCCACCACTTTGAGCCTAGGCCTATGAGTATGGAAATGGTCATAGGAGTTACCACATGGTGGAGATGGAGGTGTATGGGGAAAGAAAGAAGGACCAGCTGACAAGGCAAATGTGGCTCAGAGACAAATGCTGTTGGAAAACAACAGGTCTGGACCTAAGCTTATGGGTTTGCAGATGGCAGCTGCTTGGAGGACAGACTGACAAAGAGAAGAGGCATTTAACCCAGCAAAGTTGGTGCGCAAATCTCATATAATTTTGAATTCTACCTCTTGGAAATCTTTAGTATAGTTTAAAGGTATGGTGAAAGATATGGTTTAAATGCAAAGTAAATTTTACTGAATTCATTATAAATAATAGATAGTATATGTTAATATTTAATTTTCATTAAGCACCTGAAAGATTATTAGAAAATCCTTTGAACAGTTGGAAAAAAATGTACTAAAACAGAAGAGGGACTACAGTAAAAACATCATTTTCCAAGGGCACTATATCTATTGGTCCATCTGTCTACATACTTATCTGTCACTCTGAAAAATAATCTAATATGTACTTTCTTATTTGTGGAAAGAATTTAATATATAACTGGAGGAGCTGATAAAATAGAAGTATCGATTTTAAAAAAGTGAAGCATTTCTAGAAATGTTTTAGAATGATCAAGATGTTAAATATATTCCAGAAATATTAGTACATTAAATTTTTTTAAATAAATTAAATTTTTTATTTAGAGAACATAAAAATACTATTTTGCCTTCATTTTCTCATCTCAGGGTTCTCCTAGGACATTCACAGCAAATATAAAGGCATATTTAATGTTTGTTTCTTTTAATATTGTTTTGCTTTGTATTCTTTTGACATGTCTAAGGTTTAAGCAAATATGTATATTTACATGCAAAATTATGTTAAGTCACATAAATTGTGGAAAGCATTGTACTGAGAACTCAAATAAGATTCAGGAAAATCTAAGTAGATGAGTTAGGTTTTATATCAATCCATAGTCTTTGCTATATATTACTTCATCTAATTTATTAAATGTGATAAATCCTATGTCAAGTCTCCAGGTTTGTTTATAATAAACATTAAATCACACATTGGTCAGTGATTTCATAGTAGTATATAGTCTGTTATAAGCATCTGAAATTTTTGAGAGCAAATAGGAAAACTACTGATACTGTTTATTCTACCTTTAATACTTTAAAGGAATTAATTTAAGATTATTTAAAATTAAAAAGTTATATAAAGATTTTATAAAATGTAGCATTTGTAGCATGCATAATTTGACCATTTAGTGGAAAATGACATTTACATAGAATTATTTGCTTGTGGGTTTACTATACATAATTAAATACCAAAGATCATTGTATAATATAAATGTTTGAGTTTCATAGGAAACAAATAACAGTATTAATTATAAATTCTTCTGAATTATTTTATATTGATGAGAGGCATGCCAGACTAACTATATTATGTTACAATAGTTAATTATCCCCTGTCTATTCATTTTTTAAATTGCTTATATTAGTTTGGCCCGCAGAATGATTGAAAGTACAATTTTGCTTCTTCCAAAGAGAACTTTCTTCAAAGGCACAGTAATCTTTACGTTAATGTAGCTTGGAATTTCAAGGGCATACCTGATAGAACAGTGTGTTGTCATAAATACTTCTGACATTTATTCACTGTACTTTATATAAAAGAATGTTAATATTTCAAAAATAAATTAATAGTAACATCATTTCTCAGCTCAATTATAAAATATGCTAATGTGTCAGACATTCTTAATGCACCAGGATTGGCGAGGGACTTCAGTAGCCTAACTGAAAAGAATTTTAAAAAGTAGTTTTCCGTGGTGAATAATTTAACCATATGGTCATTTGGCTTTGATTTAATTAATTGATGGGTGTTCAAAATTTTACTGTGCACCTGAAGATCTACTACTTCTAAGAAATATGTTTTACATAAAATAAGATGTAAATACTATAAAAACTTTATTTCTTATATTTATTTACAAATTATACACTAGCATTTCAATCTCCCCATGGAAACACATCTCCTTTGATATATAAGAAATGACATATCCAATTAAGCTGCAATCCAATTCCTGATATCATTAATGTACAATCATTATATTTTGGATGAACTTTGAAAAATGAGTAATTAGCAGAAAATTTAGTACAATTAAATTTTAATTATAGCAGATACAAGAGAAAAACTGAGCCAAAGAGAATTGTCTAAGTACGTAATTGTCCTGCCCTGATAAACTATATCCTATAGGACTGTTTGAAGGTGCTCTTTGGGAAAATCCAGCAATGCATATTCTAAATATATGTAAATGTGTAGGTATATGTATTTTAAATGTATTTGTTAGTCTCAATTCACACACATACATTTGTTCAGGAATCAGTGATGTTATAATAATGAACATTTATGGTAAGACATGGTAGCCACTAGGTCTATTTGCCAACATTGATTCAATGTTTTTATTAATGGGAAATGTCGAGAGTTCCCAGGCTTGTTATTTATAATGCTGATAAATGAAAGTAGGGCATGACATAATGATGGTAAATAAAGTTCTATGAATAAAGCCGAGTCCCTGAGAGGCTGCTTATGCTAATATACATGGCCCTACATTGTTGGACATACAGTCATCACTAAGAGGATGTGTGTGTGTGTGTGTGTGTGTGTGTGTGTGTGTGTGTGTGTGTGTGTGTGTTTCTTTTAAAAAGAGCACACACACATGAAGTTGGAAAGCACAAATGGTAAAGAGAATAGAAAATAAAAATAAAGGCAAAGAGTAGAGGCTAGATTTAATTAATTAAAGGTGATTATATACACACAGTAAATAAATAAATTTAAGAAATATCATAGAATGAACGATTCATAGATTCCAGTAACTTTGTGTATATAACACAGGAAAGTTTGTGGACTTTCTTTAAAGATACTATCACATTCTGCAATGAAACAGGAATAATAGTGCATACCTTATGTTCTTTATGGATTTCTGTCAAGAATGGTCATAATTGGAAATACCTTTGAAAATATGAAGTATAATATTTCCTTGTTTCTGTATCAATCTCTCTCTTTTTTTTTTTTTTTTTTTTTTTTTTTGTCGCCAAAATCTGTTAGGGCTTCAATGAAGATTGTGCAGTGTTAAATTGATGCAATGAAAACAAAAGAGATAGAAAAATTAATTAGAATCACCATTTAGAGAGGACATGGAATGCATTCTTAAACTTGCACTTTCAAATGAAAAGAAATGATGCAAGTGAAGATTCATTATATGCCCTGCTGCTCTGTGGTCAAAGAAAGACGACAGGAAAGATATTAGATATATGGTATAATCTTGGAAATATTCTGAACTGTTTAGACAATCACATAGGGTAGGAATATGCTATTAATATGACAAAATATTAAGCTATCAAGCCATGTTTGAAGAATTACCATCAGAATTATCAATTTAATTGCAGGAATATGATACTTTATTATCCCCTAAACTACCACGGCTAGTAGAGTGCATTACACTAATGTAAAAAGATCAATAGTAATTGTACATGAAATAGTTTGCTTATTCTTTCTCAACACTATTCTGCTGACACCATTTGCTCTTTCTCTTGACCTTCTGTTAATACATTTCATGTCCTATCTTTCTGCTGATATTCATTTTCACTGCCCTCACTGTCTTGTAGGTGTTTTCCTCCTAATTGGCACCAATGTCACTCTATTCACAAGGTGACACTTGCAGCAGCAGCTTTGACACCTATGTCACCATGAGCATTCTTTCTGTTAACCAGTACACTAGCCCCTGCCACCTATTTTTTAGATAGTTTCATGCCAATTTAAAAGGTTTTACTGCAGATAAATTTAGTGCAATGTATTCATGTTTTAATAAGAGGATGAGACCAGAATTGCTTGAATAGAAAAGAAAAAAAAAAAAGATCTTTACTATCTTCGTCGTATGTATACAAGTTAGACATTTTCTGCTGTGTACTATTATTAGTGTTATACCCATTATTTCTCTTAGCATCCGTAATTAATTAAGACTAGTTATATAATTAGTATTAGGACTATGATATTCATCACATTTGTCATGATCTCCAGAAGTACTGGCAGGAATATTAGTTTGGCCTCATTACTTGTTGTAAGTGCCATCTTAATTTAATCATGATTTCTCTTTCTTACTCTTTCATAAACATAAAAAAAACGTGTTTCCATTTTTGGACATACTTTCTAGTCAGCAGGATATTGCTGTATGTTTGGATTACAGCATCTTATTTTTTGATTTGCTCTATTGTTTCATTTTCGTTTATTGGTTTCTATTTGTCTTCATAATTAGAGCATATATTCCAAGACCAAATGGCCACATACATGCCTTAACTTTATATCATTATGTCTAGCATTGTGAACATACTAAATATGGACATGCACCATATGTGCAAAAGAGTCAAATAAACAGCTAACCTATCATTTACATAGGAATTTTAAGTTGATATAAATTTCTATGCATACTGAATACATCCTCCTTCCAGCACCTAGGATTTATAAAGTATGTGAGCATTGACTTGAGTTAATGTGTCTAATTTCTAAGATAACAAATCAAGCTAAACCTGCCATCTGCTATGGTTGTAGGCATAAGGCTGGAGGAATAGAATTTGCTTTACTTTGGTAAGATATCTGTAGGGAGCAGAGGAAGCTCAGAATGAGTGAAGCCCTGGGTGAATGTGTATTATTGATATCAGCAAGGTCATTAGCAGGTACAAGACTTCAAACATATGAGGTATTGACAAAGGTTTCTGTGTGAGTCAGGGTCAAATAGTGAACCATTTCTCCTTTGGCATATGTGTGCAGGCATGAGCATTTTGAATGTATGATGAGTGTTTATTGATATGAGATAATTGTAAGTGTTTACAAAAGATGAGTATGTCAAAACCTAGCAACCACAGCTTACTCCGCTGAATGAGACTGCTGGCCTACTGAGACCTCTTACTTAGATTATTTCCATACCCTGCTGTATGGAAAAATAATCTGAAGTGGTTGTGGATTTAGTTAGTGCGCCTACGACTCCAAGTGCTCTGAATATGTGTCCTGCCTGTCATTTCTTTTGTGTTAGTGTAAATTTTTTATTGCCTCACAGTTCTTAGGGTTCCAGATTCAAGATGCATGGATAGTATTATATAATTTAATGTCCATAAACATATGATTGGTATCACAGATTACATTTTTTTCTAGAATATGTTAAAAATGTTGCTACATTATTTCTTGCTCTGTTTGCTTCTAATGATTAGCCTGGTGTTTATTTATATACAGTACTCAATATGCAGCACTATGTTTATTCACATATGTATTTCTGTTAAAGCTCTGTGATTATGATGTAACTTTATTTAGGACTCTGATACTTACAGCTCATGGATTTTTGAATGTTTAGGCTTATGCTGCTCCTTTATTTGCAAATGAATTAATGATTGCTTACTCAAATATTTATTTATATTTTTACATTTCTTAGAAACTGTTTATGTTGCATGCACGAAATAAAGTTCAAATATATCATAATTTTTGCTGCATGTAAAATATTTTTATATTTTTGTGTTATACACATACATACACACTTGAATTTATGTGTGTTGTAAATTAATATTAAATAGTTTTGAATGCTTAGGTTATAGGTTCACTATATCTTTATCTCTGAAATAGTTATTCTAGTGTCCATTTTATTTAGTGTATTTTTCTCAGAGTGGCTTTAATCACTACAATTTATGTTTCAATCTCTATAATTCAATTAAAAATTATATTTTAGATTACTTTACCTTTTGTTTTTAGAGAAAATATTCTTATTAATTTTTCTCATGAAGATTAGAGTTATAACAATTGCCTTTTGGTAATTGTCTTTCAGCTCTTGGCTACTATGTTCAATTATTTTAAATGTATGGATTAAATTTTTCCATTTCATTTTAAACATGAGTATCAGTGCTTCAATGAGATTTTTATCATTGTCATATGATGAAAAGCACTCCTTTATTAAACATATTTTGCAATATATTTGACTGAAAGGAGGTTCAAACTGGAGTTTTTCTCTTCAGGTTACTTAGAGAGGAATAACTTTCCACTACAGTGATAATATTTACTGCAATATTCTGCTGAATGAACCCATTGGGACTGAACTCTACAACTTTGCATTTTGATTGTTTATGGTTTTCTATAGTGATATCTGTCTGTTGCATAGAAAAGATTCCTTTCAAGGAGTCAAGACTACAGTTATCTATGTTTATAGACAGTCTCCACCAATTTTATTGATTTAGTAAATGAGTTCTTTAGTTATTTTTCTCCAACACCCATGATTGTACTAGCTAAGTGACCAGTTCCACAAATGACACCCCTCTTGTTGATATTTGATCTTATTGACTAAGAGGAATAGACTGCATTTAATGCTTATTTGAGCTGAAAGAGAAATCTTGGTCCATTTTATGCTAGACTGTGACATCACATCCTTTGATTTGAATGGACATGTTTTCTGAACTGAAGGGAAGGAGTTCCAACCTTTGAACACTGGTGTCTTTTGAGGCTTTCTATCTATTGATCTACAATTTTTTTCTCGTCTTTCTTCGGAGTTATTGTCATTCCAATTTGAACAGTTTCTGCTCATATAAAACTCTCAAAATACTTGCTGCTCTTTCTGAAAATTATGTGGTGTCAAGTGATAATGCAGTTGTGTACTTACAGATCTTACCTGTCCTCTGCATCTCTATTTCTGGCTTCTACTGATTCTTTAGATGGCAAACAAAAATTCCACAGTGGTGGTCCTATGAGGCTGCAGTCTAACACAACTTAATGTTCTCTTCAGAATTATCTTTTGTCAGTAATGCTAAGATGCTATATTATAACTAGTATATATCTGGTATCTTTGGTATCTTTGACTCAAAAATGTTTTCTTTCTTTCTTTCTTTCTTTCTTTCTTTCTTTCTTTCTTTCTTTCTTTCTTCCTTCCTTCCTCTCTCTCTCTCTCTCTCTCTCTCTCTCTCTCTCTCTCTCTCTCTCTCTCGCTTTCTTTCTTTTTGTTTTGTTTGGTTGGTTTTTCAAGACAGGGTTTCTCTGTGTAGCCCTGGCTGTCCTGGAACTCTCTAGACCAGGCTGACCTCAAACTCAGAAATCTATTTGCCTCTGCCACCCAAGTGCTGGGATTAAAGTCATGCACCACCACTGACAGACCGCTTATCAAATCTTTATTGATTTTGTTTGTTT
>CACVCL010021853.1:0-53206 GCA_902729485.2 Mus minutoides | reverse complement strand
ATCATGTATACAATGTAAATAGACTCATAGCAACTAGTGAAACAAAGCAATAATTAAAAGTTTCCCTCTACCACCAAATAAAAGACCTTCTTGGATCGCAGAGAGTCAGTATAAAATTTGTTCTCAATTATTTAAAGAATTAATATCAGTACTCCTCAAAATTTTCTGCAAAACATTAACTGAAAAACATTGCCTAACCATTTTTGAGGCCTCATATAACCTAATACCTAAAGTTGATACCTAAAAAGAAAATTACAGATCAATTTCCCCTAAAAACATAGTTGCAACAATTCTCAGTAATTTCCTTAAAACCCTAACCAAGAAACACATCAAGATGTTCATCCACTATGACCAAAAAGGATTCATCCAGAAATTCAGTGGTGAGTCAGTCAACATAATAAATTGATAAATGCAATCTACCACATGAATGAAAAAAAATTCATCATCATCTCAATAGAAGCAGAAAAGGTCTTAGACAAACTTCAACACACTTTCATGATAAAAGTCATGAAGAGACTAGGGGTGCAATTTCATTTTCCAGACTAGAAGAAGACAATATGAGTTTGAAGTGTGTATGACTAAGCAGACACAGAATTTCCTGAAGGAGTCAATTTGTATAAAATCCCTTGATGGAATAATGATGAAGTTGATAGAATAATAAACTGAATTAGCTAAAAGCACTGCTAGTACATATCCGAACACGATGTGCACAATCCTCAGGGAGAGGAGAGGGTTGAGACCTGCTTGGTTCATGATCTAATGATCTTTACATTCCTCTTTTTTTTCTTAACATTTTAAATATTTATTTTATTTATAAGTACACTGTAGCTCTCTTCAGATACATCAGAAGAGGGCATCTGATTCCATTACAGATGGTTGTGAGCCACCATGTGGTTGCTGCGAATTGAACTCAGTACCTCTAGAAGATCAGTCAGTGCTCTTAACCGCTGAGCCAACCCTCTAGCCCCCCCCCTCTTTGTTTTCATTTAAACATACATGCATTTCTAATTAAGAAATCTGACAAAGGCTTTGCCTAGAATATACATAGAAAAGACACAGGTATGTCCATAAGCTTCCTGATCATGTGATTGAGTCAGGGTCCTTTATGTCATAGCTATCACCTAGCATTTTATTCATGGGAGACTGTGTCTTATATTTTTAAAATAATACAAGTAAAGCATACTATCTTTTGAAAGCATTGGATACATTTAGATATTCCTTTAGAAAGAATTCCTAGAAACTAAGAAAAAGGCTGCCCAGATACATGAGAGGAATGCTTTCTTGGGTCTTATTTCCTGGGGTGATCCTGTTCTGTGCCTGGTTTTCATCGCCCCCTGGTGGTTGTGAGCGGCCTCACAATGAGGTTCGTGTCTGGGTACATACTGAGATTCACTCACTGTGAATCTTGCACAGTAATAAATGGCTGTGTCCTCAGATCTCACTTTGCTCATTTGCAGGTACAGCGTGTTTTTGGCATTGTCTCTGGAGATGATGAATTTATCCTTCAGAGATGGTGCATAGTTTATCGTACTGCTATCTGGTTTAATTTCTCCAATCCATTCTAGCCCTTTCCCTGGAGACTGCCGGACCCAACTCATCCAGTATCCACTAAAATCGAATCCTGAGGCTGCACAGGAGAGTTTCAGGGATCCTCCAGGCTGCACCAGGCCACCTCCAGACTCGAGAAGCTTCACCTCACATTGACCACCTGAAAACAGAGAATTCTGTCAGCAAACTGCCATAAAAGCTTACTCTCTATCATGCTCATGACCAGTAACACACTCAATATCTCTTTTCCATGAATTACCTTTTAAAAGAGCGACAATAAAAAAAATCAGCCCCAAATCCATAGTAAGGGATGTGCTTCAGTGTTGATCACTGAATGAGAATCTTGGGCTGATCTCCTTTGCTTCAGATTTAAGGTTAGTTCAGGACTCATTTTCATGAGAGGAGAGAGGCCTTATTTGCATGTTTCCCTGCTATATAGCAAGCTCTACTGAGCAGGCCTGTAGATGACAAATCCTGAGGTTTTTTTTTAAATGTACTTTAGGAGTCTGGCAGTAAAAAAAATGGTTGGAATTTTTTATATCATATTAAGATTTTTTTGTAAACACTAATTATCATCTATTTAATTTATTTTTTAAATAAAAAATGCATTTTAGTGTTACCTTTACATGTGCAGAATTATGGATGGCAGTGAGCATTGGTTTGTTACCTGCTCTGGAGCTGTTTTCTATATGAGCCAGGCCTATGATGAGGGCTTCAGCCTTGATGGATACAACACTTTCTGAATCAGATCTAGCCCTTTGTGCTGCTGTTTTTTGAGGTTGGAGAGCCCATTTCTGTGTTAAAGTCATGTGACATGACTGCATTCCTGAGTTTGGCTAAGCCTTCTCCAGACTTGTGTGTATGCAGGAGTGTGAATTTCTTGTGTTATGATTTATTTCAGTTCCCATTCCCCTACATATTAACTTGTTTATTCACTAGAAACAAGGAGAGATTGAGGAGCTGAACATCAATCAGCCTGTAGCTCAGCATTTGTCTCGTACATATCATCCATGTGTATACACATCATCTCATACATATCATCCATGTGTGTACATATCATCCATGTGTGTACACATCATCTTGTATATATCATTCATGTGTGTACACATTATCTTGTACATATCATCCATGTGTGTACATATCATCTCATACATATCATCCATATGTGTACACATCATCTCGTACATATCATCCATGTGTGTTAGCCCAGGCCTTGCAGAACATCTTGAGTTTTCTTTCCTAATCACCTTCTTTCACGCATTAACAGTTTCCAGTCTCTATCTTAGTTGGACTCCCAGAGTTTGGTTTTCACTTGCAAGAGGTTATGGAATTTGGCATATAGGATATACGTGTGTTTGACTTCCTCCTCATCCCAATTCATCATGAGTGACACAGGTTTCTATGTGTCCAGCCTTCACTGTTTTAATGGTGACTAATATGCTGACAGGACAGTTTAAACCAAATGCTTTTATCTGTTAATGTGCTAATTCAAAATTGAGTTCGCTTCAGTTTCCAGCATTGTGGATAAACCTGCTTAGAATTGGGGTATTACAAGAGAACAGTGTTGGTGTCAATCTTCTGCATCAAGAGCAAATCACATCAGACTGTAGATCAACCCATCAAAATTCTGCACAGTTCACTGTCTGAGGAGGGACAGTGAAATCGAGAAACTTCCATTTAGAGAATTCAGAAACTCAGGATCATGGTAAAAACTGCACAACATAGAGCCTTATGGAAGCACTGACTGCTGGGAAAGAAAGTCCAAGGGAAGAGCCAGAAATATTCCTTATACATGGGGGAGCTTTGATCCCCATTAATCCTTGGTCATCTCTTATGACAAGTAGAAAAGTCAAGGTAGCTCAACAGGTGGTTCCAAAAGAAAAAAAGAAAGAAAGGAATGAAAGAAGGAAGGAAGGAAGGAAGAAACAAAGAAAGATATACAAGAAAGAAAGGAAGGAAGGAAGGAAGAAAGAAAGGAAGGAATGAAAGAAGGAAGGAAGGAAGGAAAGAAGAGAGAAACAAAGAAAGAAATACAAGAAAGAAAGAAAGAAAGAAAGAAAGAAAGAAAGAAAGAAAGAAAGGAAGGAAGAGAAGGGAGAGCTGTGAAGTTAGAGAGCAACAGTGAAGCTGAAAATTACGGGACCAATAATGTAAATGAAAAGCAGGAACATATGGATATTTTATCAACAATGTGAAAAGGAATCAACTTGATGAGAAGCCCTTAAGCTCAGACCCAGAAATCTGAGAGGGAACTCAGCTGATAACACACACACACACACACACACACACACACACACACACACACACACACACAAGTCAAAGGCCCTATATGAACAAACAGCTTTAGAACTCAAGAACTGCACTGGTTAGCACAACCACAATGGGTGTGGCTCAGTCAGAAGAGGCAGAGAAACTGTGGAGGTTTCCTCTGCTTGTTGCCATTATGTCCCTTTGAGTCTAGGAATTGTATGAGTACTCTGAACGGACTTCTAGCCCCTCACTAGATAGTATCATTGACATTCACAATAGTAGTGCTTGATCTCTTTCAAGCATTGCTGCTGGAGCTGATTAATGATGCAGTACCAACCCTAGGAAAGAACTTAGAAATGTAGATTGTCAGCAATGACCTCCATGCTTAGAGAGCATTTGGAAAAATCGATTGTTGGTGTAGCTAGGTTAAGATGGGTTTTGTTAATGGCTTTGATGTAGGAAATGTTAGGGAACAATTTGATGCTCAGAAAACCTTAAATAGTAGAACTAGGAATTTTTTTAAGGTCAAGGAAAAGGAACAATGGCAGCCTGACCAGCCCTAGCTGCAATCTTGCTAAAACAAGAGAGAGAGAGAGAGAGAGAGAGAGAGAGAGAGAGAGAGAGAGAGAGAGAGAGAGNTTTTAATTCAATCCATTTGCCTAAGAATTTAATGAAGTCAAGGTTTTTAATAACTGAGTAGTACTCCACTGTGTTAATGTACCATATTTTCTGTATTCATTCCTCTGTTGAGGGACATCTGGGTTCTTTCCAGCTTCTGGCTATTATAAATAAGGCAGATATGAACATATTGGAGCATGTGTCCTTGGGTATATGCCCATAAATGGTATAGCTGGTCTTGACTTAGTAGCATGTCAATTTTTTTCCTGAGGAGCCTCCAGACTGATTTCTGGAGTGGTTGTACCAGCTTGCAATCCCACCAACAATGGAGGAGTGTTCTTTCTCCACATCCTCACCTGCATTTGTTTTCAACTGAGTTTTTTTATCTTAGCCATTCTGACTGGTGTGAGGTGGAATCTCAGGGTTGTTTTGATTTGCATTTCCCTGATGACTAAGGATGTTGAACATTTTTTGGTGCTTCTCAGCCATTCAGTATTCCTCAGTTGAGAATTCTTTATTTAGCTCTGTGCCCAAATTTTTAAAAGGGTTATTTGGTTCTCTGAAGTCTAAGTTCTTGAGTTCTTTGTATGTATTGGATATTACCCTCTATCAGATGTAGGATTTGTAAAGACCTTTTCTCAATCTTTTGGTTGCTGTTTTGTTCTATTGACTGTGTCCTTTGCCTTACAGAAGCTTTGCACTTTTTTGTTTTTGTTGTTGTTGTTGTTTTGTTTGTTTGTTTTTTGAGACAGAGTTTCTCTGTATAGCCCTGGCTGTCCTGAAACTCACTTTGTAGACTAGGGTGGCCTTGAACTCAGAAATCTGCCTACCTCTGCCTCCCAAATGCTGGGATTAAAGGTGTGCGCCACCACGCTCGACTAGCTTTGCACTTTTTTTTTACTTTTTTTTTTTATTAGATATTTTCTTAATTTACATTTCAAATGCTATTCCGAAAGTCCCCTCCCCCCTTCCCCCTCCCTGCTCCCCTGCCCACCCACTCCCACTTCTTGGCCCTGGTGTTCCCCTGTATTGGGGCATATAAAGATTGCAGTAACAAGGGGCCTCTCCTCCCAATGATGGCTGACTAGGCCATCTTCTGTTACATATGATGCTAGAGACACGAGTTCTGGGGGTTCTGCTTAGTTCATATTGTTGTTCCTCTTATGAGGTCCCATTTGTTGATTCTTGATCTTAGAGCATTTAGAACATTAGTCATTGTTGTTCTGTTTAGGAAAATTTCCCCTGTGGCCTTGTATTGGAGGCCCTTCTGCACTTTCTCTTCTATTAGTTTCAGCATATCTGGTTTCATGTAGAAGTAATTGATCCACTTGGACTTGAGCTTTGTACACGGAGATAAGAATGCATTGATTTGCATTATTCTACATGTTAACCACCAGCTGAACCTGACCCATTTGTTAAAAATGCTGTCTTTTTTCCACTGAATGGTTTTATCTCCTTTGTCAAAGATCAAGTTACCATAGGTGTGTGGGTTCATTTCTGGGTCTTCAGTTCTGTTCTATTGATCTACCTGCCTGTTGCTGTACCAATACATTGCAGTTTTTATCACAATTGCTCTGTAGTACAGCTTGGAATCAGCAAAGATGATTCCCTCAGAAGTTCTTTTACTGTTGAGAATAGTTTTTGCTATTCTGGGTTTTTGGTTATTGCAAATAAATTTTCAAATTGCTATTTCTAACTATATAAAGATTTGAATTAGAATTTTGATGGAAATTGTATTGAATCAGTAAATTGCTTTTAGCAAGATGACCATTTTTACTATATTAATCCTGCCAATCCTTGAGCATGGGCGATCTTTCCATTTTCGGAGATCTTCGATTTCTTTCTTTAGAGACTTGAAGTTCTTGCCATATAGATCTTTCACTCACTTTGTAATAGAAACTCTAAGTAAGGTATTTTTTTATTATTTGTGACTATTATAAAGTGTGTCATTTCCCTAATTTCTTTCTGAGCCTGTTTATCCTTAGAGTAGGGGAAGGCTCCTCATTAGTTTGAGCTTATTTTATATCTGGCCACTTTGATGAAGTTGTTTATCAGGTTTAGGAGTTCTCTGGTGGAATTTTTGGGTTCAATTAATTATATTATCATATAATTTGCAAATTTTATTTCTTCTTTCCTAATTTGTAATACTTTCACATCCTTTTGTTGTTGAATTGGTCTGGCTATGACTTCATGTATTATATGGAATTCGTAGGGGGACAGTGAACAGCTTTCTGTAGTCTCTCTTTTAGTAGGATTGCTTCAAGTTTCTCTACATTTAGTTTGATGCTGGCTACTGGTTTACTGTATATTGATTTTACTACATTTAGGTATGGCCTTGAATTCTTTATGGGTTGTTGAGTGTTGTCAAATTCCTTTTTTAGCGTCTAATGAAATGATCTTGTGTTTTTTCTTTGAGTTTCATTATGTAGTGAATTATGTTGATGGATTTTTATATATTGAACCATCCCTTCTTGCCTAGGTTGAAGATACTTGATCCTGGTGATTGATAATTTTCATGTGTTCTTGGATTTGTTTTTGGAGAGGTTTTTTGTTTTTTTGTTTTTGTTTTTGAGTATTTTTACATCCATGTTCATAAGGAAAGTTAATCTGAAGTTCTCTTTCTTTGTTGGGTCTTTGGTATATGGTATATGTCTCTCAGGAATGCTTCACAGTTCAGTACACACATAAGAACACACTCTGCATTGACGCCTACAAATCCTACCTTTAAGACATCATTCAGCAGTGACATATTTGTTTTAAATTTCTCATGCTTTTTTCTTCCTGCTACATATGACTTATTAATGCATTTGTAAAATAAATTGCATAGATCTTCATAAATGAAATGAGTCTGAAGTTCTCTTTCTTTGTTGGGTCTTTGAGTGGTTTACGTATGAACATAATTGTGGCTTCATAGAACAAACTGGGTAGTGTTCCTTCTGTTTCTATTTTTGTGGAATAATTTGAAGATTATTGGTGATAGGTTTTCTCTAAAGGTCATATAGAACTCTGCACTAAAACCATCTGGTCCTGAGCTTTTTGTTTGTTTGTTTGTTTTTAGTTTGTTTTTGTTTGGAGACTTTTAAGGACTGCCGCTATTTCTTATTCTTTTTCTTTTTTTTATTGGATTTTTTCATTTACATTTCAAATGCTAGCCTCTTTCCTAACTTCCTCTCCAAAAGTCTCTTGTACCCTCCCCCCACCCACGCTGCTCCCCAACCCAACCACTTCCACTTCCTGGCCCTGGCATTCCCCTGTACTGGAGCAAATAATCTTTGCAAGACCAAGAGCCTCTCCTCCCATTGATGGCCTACTAGGCCATCCTCTGCTACATATGCAACTAGAGACACAAGCTCTTGGGGGATACTGGTTAGTTCATGTTGTTTCTCCTATAGGGTTACAGATCCCTTCAGATCCTTGGGTACTTTCTCTAGCTCCTTTTTTGGGGGCCCTGGGTTCCATTCAATAGGTGACTGTGAGCATCCACTTCTGTATTTGCCAGGCACTGGCATAGCCTGACAAGAGATAGCTATAACAGGTCCTGTCAGCACAATCTTGCTGTCATATGCAATACTGTCTGGGTTTGGTAGTTGTTTATGGGATGAATCCCTGGTTGGGGGATTTCTACTATTCTAGCTATTTCTACTGTTTACACAATTTATCTGACTTAAGGGAGTTATATTTACCTAAAAGTACATAATTATAAAAATATATATTATACTCTAAAAAGCTAAATCTTCAGCTCCTTATCATCCAGAGTGAATATAACACTTTGAAACTATTTATAACTAAAATTGCAGTACTTTGTTATCCTGTCTCTTTAAGGTGGCCTTAAGAGAATATTTAAGCAACCATACATAATTGTATTGGTTTTCCCATGCAATTAACTTTTACAATGTATGGTAATGCTCAGAATCCTTACTTATTGTTCCTGAGTCCAGAATATTGCATATGTGTTTTTATAAGCTTTATGACATTTTTTTTGCTGAAAATAAATAATGCAAGTTTGAATAAATCTTATAAAATAAATAATGCAAGTTTGAATAAATCTTATAAAATGTCATTGAAGACAGCAGATATTATTTGATAAAAATGATGTTTGTAACACACATACAGAAAGAGGGAGAGAGAAAGATACAGAAGTAATAGGAGGAGGAGCAGGAGGACAGAGATGTGTTGAATGTTTTAAATGTGGGAGAAAGGCCATTTCCAAAACCAATAAATATTTAACTTGCAAAGCACCATTGATAAACGAAACCTGTTTCTATATATGTGAACAAATCATTACTGCTGCATTTTCTATAATAACAACAATATAGAATCAGATTACATTTCTGTAAACAAATTAGTGATTAAAAAATAAATTGATGTGTGTATAACACAGCAGAATTTTATAAATATAAGGAATAAGGTACTTACATCACTGTTTAAAAATGGATATAATTTATATTGATTTTATCCAGTAAGTTAAGAGTGTCTCAGAAATACATGTATTATGTAATATTCCATTTGTAATCCTTTCATATGACATAGTGATATACAGTTTTGTATAGAAGCATATAATGAAATAGAAATGAAACTCTCTACTGGAAAGAAATGGACTACATGGAGTAGTAGAAGCAAATTAAGGATATGTACATTCCATAGGGAAAATACACTATTTATAATGTACATCTGTAAGAAATTCTAAATAGGGCTGGTGAGATGGCTCAGCGGGTAAGAGAACCCGACAGCTCTTCCGAACGTGATAAGTTCAAATCCCAGCATCCACATGGTGGCTCACAACCATCCGTAACGAGATCTGGCGCCCTCTTCTGGAGTGTCTGAAGACAGCTACAGTATACTTACATATAATAAATAAAATAAATCTTTAAAAAAAGAAGAAATTCTAAACATACGTAAAATTGTTATTTTTATTTTTAAATAATTTTTTATTCCTTCAAATTCTCATTCATGATGCAATATATTATGAACATATATTAACCTACTACTTCCCCCTGTCTCTGCTTAGAATCTCACAAAAGAACAGGTCTCACTGCAAATATTTTGATTTATTTTGTTTTATTAATGAGTAAGTCACTGAGTCCCATTAATGTAATATAATGCATATGGGTAGGGGAGACATCCATTAGTACATAGGTAATCTCTAAGAGGTCACAGAAAGGAAGGATTCACTTTTTACAGCAGTTATTCAATTTCATAGCTTTCAGGTGGGCCATGCACTTGGTGAGCTAGCAAACATTATGCAGGAAGAGCTACATTGGGTAAACAAGCCCCCTGGAGATGGCTCACTCTCCTACTCAGCTGTGATAGATATATTCTGTTGTGAAATGACCTCAGAGAATTCATCCCAGGATGGCTTATTGCTACTGATATGCTTTCTCCTGTTTTTCACTGTCATACTGCTCATTTATTTGCTTGGTTTAAGGGGTCACTTGGAGACATTCCTAACCTACAACTTAGGATAGCGAAAATTATTCTCAACAATAAAAGAACTTCTGGGGGAAATCACCACTCCTGACCTCAAGCTGTATTACAGAACAATAATGATAAATAGTGTATGGTATTGGTACAGAGACAGGCAGTAAGGTCAGTGGAACAGAATTGAAGACTCAGAAATGAACCCATACACATATAGTCACTTGATATTTGATAAAGGAGCTAAGACTATCCAGTGTAAAAGACAGCATATTCAACAAATGGTGCTGGTTCAAGTAGGTCGAACATGTATAAGAATAAAAATTTATCCAGTCTTATCTACTTGTACAAAGCTCAAGTCCAAGTGGATGAAGGACCTTCACTTGAAACCAAATATTCAGAATGTAATAGAAGAGAAAATGGAAAATAGACTTGAAGAGCCTTGAATTCATTGGCACAGGGTATAGAACACCGCCAATAGTCCAGGCTTTAAGATCCACTATAGACAAATGGGAGCTCATAAAAATGAAAATCTTCTGTAAGGCAAAGGTCACTGCCAACAGGACAAAATGGCAACCTCCACATTGGGAAAAGATCTTTACCAATCCTACATCTGATTGAGGGCTAATATTCAGCATATACAAAGAACTCAAGAAGTTAGACCTCAGAGAACCAAATATCCCTATTGAAAATGGGGTGTAGAGCTAAAAAAGAATTCTCAACTGAGGATTCTTGAATGGCCAAGAAACACCTAAAGAAATGTTTGACATCCTCAGTTATCATGGAAATTCAAATCAAAACAACCCTGAACTTCGATATAGCTGTCTCTTATGAGGCTATTCCAGTACCTGGCAAATACAGAAGTGGATACTCACAAACATCTGTTGTATGGAACACAGGGCCGCCAAAGAAGGAGCTAGAGAAAGTACCCAAGGAGCTGAAGGGGTCTGTAACCCTATAGGAGAAATAACAATATGAACTAACTAGTATTCCCAGAGCTCGTGTCTCTAGCTGCATATGTAGCAGAAGATGACCTAGTTGGCCATCAATGGGAGGAGAGGCCCTTGGTCTTGCAAAGATTATATTCTCAGGGGAATGCCAGGGCTAGGAAGCAGGAGTAGGTGAGTTGGGGAGCAGGGCTTAAGGAGGGTATAGGGGATTTTCGGGATAGCATTTGACATGTAAATGAAGAAAATATCTAATAAAAATTGTCTAAAAAACAACAACAACAACAACAACAACAACACTGAGATTCCACCTTACATCAGTCAGAATGGCTAAGATAAAAAACCTCAGGTAACAGCAGATGCTGGCGAGGATGTGGAGAAAGAGGAACACTCCTCCATTGTTGGTGTGATTGCAAGCTGTTACAACCAGTCTGGAATTCAGTCTGGCAGATCCTAATGAAACTGGACATAGTACTACCTGAGGAGCCAGCTATACCACTACTGGGCATATACCCAAAAGATTTTCCAACATATAACAAAAGACACATACTCCACTATATTCAGAGCATCCTTATTTATAATAGCCAGAATCTGGAAAGAACTAAGATGTCCCTCACCAGAGGAATGGATACAGAAAATGTGGAACATTTACACAATGGAGTACTGCTCAGCTATTAAAAACAATGGCTTCATGAAATTCACAGGCAAATGGATGGAACTAGAAAATATCATCCAGAGTGAGGTACCCCAGTCACAAAAGAACACGCATGGTATGTACTCATGGATAAGTGGATATTAGGAAAAAGAGCTTGGTATACCAACGATAATCCTCACAGACCTTATGAAGCTCAAGCAGAAGGAAGACCAAACTGTGTATACTTCACTCCTACTCAGAAGGATAAACATAATAATCAGAGGAGGTAGAGGAAGTGAAGTACTTGAGAGGGAGAAAGAAGGGGGAAGGAAAGTGGGGGCAGGATCCAGTGTGGGAGGGGACAGGGGAGAAGTACAGAAGGTCAGAACATCGAACAAAGCTGTGTAGCAGTGGGAAATGGTGAACTGGGGGTAGCCATCAGGAAGTCACAGATTCCAGGAAAGCAAGAGTCTCCCAGGATCTAATAGGGATGGCATTAGCTGAAAAATTCAACAAAGGAGAGAGAACCTGTAGAGACCATATCCAGAGGTTAGGCATGTTTAAAGGAAATAACTTGTGGAACAGAGACTTAAGGAAATGACATACAGAGACTGTCCCACTTGGGCATCCATCTCATATGCATATACCAAACCCACACACTATTGCTAATGTCAAGAAGTTCTTGCAGATAGGAGACTGGTATGGATGTCTCCTGGAAGACTCTGCCAGAGCCTGACCAAAACAGATGTAGATGCTTGAAGTCAACCATCAGACTGATCAAGGGAACCCAATATAGGAATTAGGGAAAGGACTGAAGGAGTTGAAGGGGTTTATACCCCACAGGAAGAACAATATCAACCAACCTGGTCCCCCAGAACTTCCAAGTACTAAACCACCACCAAAGAGTACACATGAAGGGACCTATGACTCCATCTGCATATGTAGCAGAGCATGGACTTATCTGGCATGAATGAGAGGGCAGACTTTTGATCCTGTGAAGGCTCAACTCCTCTCTATAGGGGAATGCTAAGGTGGTGAGACAGGAGAGAGTGTGGGGGAGCACCCTTATAGAAGCAGGGTGAGTGGCAGATGTAATAGGGAACAATAAAAATAATTTTAAAAAGAGTTTGGAGTTTCTCCCTGGGCATTTTTGCTAAGGTCCAGATAATTAATATTTGTTCTGTCAGTAGTATTGATCCTCCAAATTACCAATTCCTATCACTGGGCCTCTCTGCTATTTGCATGATGCCATATCAACAATGCTTTCATCAGCTGCTGCCTTCAAGAGAGATAAAGAGAGAGCTTGTGCTGGGCAGGCTCCCTGTACATCCCCCCCCCCCCCAGATTTCTATAAAGGCATTATGTGTTTAGCCTTTAGTGGATTTTTATCACCTTCATAATGTTGCATTTAAGAAAATTTGCCTGTGCTTCAGCTGTGTTGGAATATGATAGGGTTGCTATAGTTGGATAGCTGGGCTCCAACGTTACGATATTGCCCTGATTGTTTTTAATATTGTTCTTATCCTTGCCTCTAGTCATTCAGCTATGGGATAATTTTTAGAAGTTTAGGTGCAAGTTTCTGAGTTTTTCTTTGATGAATGAGTTTTTTCTTAAGGTTTCTCTTTCTGCTCTAGTCTTTTTGAGTGGCCTGTTTTCTAGTGGCCAGAGGATCTTCAAATCTAATAAGGGGTTTTTGTGGCCTGAGTGACCTCTGGGGCTCTCAAATTCCCTCAGGGTTTCTGGGATTCAGGAAAATGCCATGGTTACTGAGGTTCTGGATACCGATGTGTCTTCGGGGGTTCTGGTTTGGTTTCTGGAGTTTCTAGTAATGATCTGACCTCCATGAGACTATTAGACTTCAGCTGGGTTTTGAGCTGGGATGTGGAGGCTCTGGAAGGTGCTCCCACTGAATAATTCTGTGTATAACATAAGGAGTTTTATTGGGCTGTGTATATTATAATGACTGAAATTATTAGCACCAGTGTGTCTTACTGTATACCTGGAGTCTGGTGCCAGAGTTTTGGGCAACAATTGTTTTTTACTTACTTTAAAGTAGATTTCCCATGATTGGTGTATGCTGCATGCCCCCTGTTGGTGCAGTGCTGCTCTGCAAGGAGGTTTCTGTCTGGGCTCACACTAAAGACACCACACTGTGTATCTTGCACAGTAATATGTGGCTGTGTCTTCAGTAGTCACAGAGTTCAACTTCAGGAAGAACTGGTTCTTGGATGTGTCTTGAGTGATGGAGATTCGACTTTTGAGAGATGGGTGGTAGTTAGTGCTACCACTGCTGTGTATGTACCCCATCCACTCCAGTTTGTTTCCTGAAAACTGCCGGATCCAGCTCCAGTAATAACCACTGGAGATGGAGTAGCCAGTGACAGAGCAGGTGAGGGACAGTGACTGAGAAGGCTTCACCAGGTCAGGCCCTGACTCCTGAAGCTGCACATCAGACAGGATTCCTTCAGAAAAGAAGATTCATTTCTGTTAATCACCCACTTAAAAAAACACATCATGAACACATGTATGAAATGTCAACACTCACCAGGAAAGGCTGTGAACAGGCACAAAAGAATCAGCACTCTCATCTTTTAGGCTACACCCCCTTATCTTCAGAGATCAGCCTCGAGTGAGAGCAACGTGGCCTCCTACATCCAAGGAGGGGATTTAACATAGAGCTAGAAGATGCATTTGCATGTGGAAACCAACCTTGCCTTCATAATTGGTGAGGTGGCTACTGACTGCACTTGGTTATTAAATTAGATCATCACTATCCCTGTTTTCCTATAGTGAGAGTACGGAATAAGAAAGAATGAGGATAATAGGAAATATAGGAAACACATCTAGATATGATCCCGCCATCTTGTCCTAGACCAACCTCCTCACAGACAATTTTTTGGTTCTGTGTTTTTTCCTTCTCTCTCTCTCTCTTTCTTTCTTTCTTTCTTTCTTTCTTTCTTTCTTTCTTTCTTTCTTTCTTTCTTCCTTCCTTCCTTCCTTCCTTCCTTTCTTCCTTTCTTTCTTTTTTCTTTCTTTCTTTCTTTCTTTCTTTCTTTCTTTCTTTCTTTCTTTCTTTCTTTCTTTCTTTTTTATTAGATAATTTCTTCATTTACATTTCAAGTGTTATCCCATAAGTCCCCTATACCCTCCCCCCGCCCTGCTCCCCTACCCAACCACTCCCACTACTTGGCCCTGTACTGGGGTATATAAACATTGTTAGACCCAGGGCCTTTCTTCCCCAATAATGGCCAGCTAGGCCATCTTCTAATACATATGCAGCTAGAGATATGAGCTCTGGGGGTTCTGATTAGTTCATATTCTTGTTCCATCTATAGGGTTGCAGACCCCTACAGCTCTTGGGTATTCTCTCTAGCTCCTACATTGGGGACCCTGTGTTCTGTCCTATAGATGATTGTGAGCATCCACTTCTGTATTTATCAGGGACTGTCAAAGCCTCATAGAAGACAGCTATATCAGGGTCCTTTCAGCAATATCCTGCTGGCGTATGCAGTAGTGTCTGCATTTGGTGGCTGAGTATGTGATGGACCACCCAGGTGGGGTACTCTCTGGATGGTCCATCCTTTCATTTTAGCTCCAAACTTTGTCTCTGCACCTCCTTCCATGTATATTTTAATCCCTATTCTAGGGAGGAATGAAGTATCCACACGTTGGTCTTTCTTGATTGTCTTGTGTTTTGGAAATTGTATCTTGGGTATTCTAGCTTTCTGGACTAATATCAGCTTATCAGTGAGTGCATATTAAGTGACTTCTTTTGTGATTGGGTTACCTCACTCAGGATGTTATACTCCAGATACATCCATTTGCTCAAGAATTTCATAAATTCATTGTTTTTAATAGCTAAGTAGTACTCCATTGAGTAAATGTACCACATTTTCTGTATCCATTCCTCTGGGTTCTTTCCAGATTCTGGCAATTATAAATAAGGCTGCAATGAACATAGTGGAGCATGTGTCCTTGTTACCAGTTGGAATATCTTCTGGGTATATGCCCTGTAGAGGTATTGCAGGATCTTTTGGTAGTACTATGTCCAGTTTTCTGAGAAACCACCAGACTGATTTCCAAGTGGTTGTACCAGCTTGCAATCCCACCGGCAGTGAAGGAGTGTTCCTCTTTCATCTTCGCCAGCATCTGCTGTCACCTGAATTTTTGATCTTAGCCATTCTGAGAGGTGTGAGGTGGAATCTCAGGGTTGTTTTGATTTGCATATCTCTGATGATTAAGGATTTCGAACATTTTTTAAGGTACTTCTCAGCCCTTTGGCATTCTTCAGTTGAGAATTCTTTGTTTATCTCTGTACCCCATTTTTAATGGGGTTAATTGAATTTCTGGAATTCAGCTTCTTGAGCTCTTTGTAAATATTGGATATTAGCCTCCTATCAGAATTAGGATTGAGAAAAATTCTTTCCCAATCTGTTGGTGGCCTTTTTGTCTTATTGACAGTATCTTTTGCTTTACAGAAGCTTTGCCTTTTTATAAGGTCCCATTTGTCGATTTGTGATCTTACAGCACAGGCCATTGGTGTTCTGTTTAGGTGAAGATATGTGCCCATATCTTCAACGGTTTTCCCCACTTTCTCCCCTATGAATTTCAGTGTTTCTGGTGTAATGTGGAGGTCTTTGATCCACTTAGACTTGAGCTTTGTACAAGGAGAGAGGAATGGATCAATTCACATTCTTCTACATGTTGACCACCAGTTGTGTTAGCACCATTTATTGAAAATGCTGTCTTTTTTGCACTGGAGAGTTTTAGCTCCCTTGTCAAAGATAAGGTGACCAAAGGTGTGTGGGTTCATTTCTGGGTCTTCAATTCTATTCCATTGGTCTACCTGTCTGTCTCTATACCAGCACCATGCGGTTTTTATCACAATTGCTCTGCAGTACAGCTTGAGATCAGGCATGGTGATTCCACCAGAGGTTCTTTTATTATTGAGGATAGTTTTTGCTATTCTAGGTTTTTTATTATTCCAGATGAATTTGCAAATTGCCCTTTCTATCTCAGTGAAGAATTGAGTTGGAATTTTGATGGGGATTGCATTGAATTGGTAGATTGCTTTCGGCAGGATAGCCATTTTGATTATATTAGTCCTGCCAATCCAGGAGCATGGGAGATCTTTCCATCTTCTGAGATCTTCTTCTATTTCTTTCTTCAGAGACTTGAAGTTCTTGTAATAAAGATCTTTCACTTCCTTAGTTAAAGTCTCAGCAAGGTATTTTATATTATTTGTGACTATTGTGAAGGGTGTTGTTTCCCTAATTTCTTTCTCATACTGTTTATCTTTTGTATAGAGAAAGGCCACTGATTTGTTTGAGTTAATTTTATATCCAGCTACTGCACTGAAGCTGTTTATCATGTTTAGGAGTTCTCTGGTGGAATCTTTAGGGTCACTTATATCTACTATCATATCATCTGCAAATAGTGATATTTTGACTTCTTCCTTTCCAATTTGTATCCCCTTGATCTCCTTTCATTGTCAAATTGCTCTGGCTAGGACTTCAAGTACTATATTGAATAGCTAGGGAGAAAGGGCAGCCTTGTCTAGTGCCTGATTTTAGTGGGATTGCTTCTAGCTTCTCTCCATTTACTTTGATGTTGGCTACTGGTTTGTTGTGTATTGCTTTTATTATGTTTAGGTATGGGACTTGAATCCCTCATCTTTCCATGACTTTTATCATGAATGGGTGCTAGATTTTGTCAAATGCTTTCTCAGAATCTAAGGAGATGATCATGTGAATTTTTGTCTTTGAGTTTGTTTATATAGTGGATTCCTTTGATGGATTTCCGTATATTAAATCTTCCCTGCATCCCTGGGATGAAGCATACTTGGTCATGGTCATGATTGATGATCGTTTTGATGTGTTCTTGGATTCGGTTTGCGAGGATCTTATTCAGTACGTTTGCATCAATATTCATAAAGGATATTGGTCTAAAATTCTCTTTCTTTGTTGGATCTTAGTGTGGTTTAGGTATCAGAGTAATTGTGGCTTCGTAGAATGAATTGGGTAGAGTACTTTCTGTTTCTATTTTGTGGAATAGCTTGAGGAGAGTTGGAATTAGGTCTTCTTTGAAGGTTTGATAGAACTCGGCACTAAACCCATCTGGTCCTGGGCTTTTTTTGGTTGGGAGACTATTAATGACTGCTTCTATTTCTTTAGGGGAAATGGGACTGCCTGGCAAACAGGGAAGTGGATGATCACAGTCAGCTATTAGTTGGAAAACAGGAATCCCAAGGAAGGAGCTAGAGAAAGTACCCAAGGAGCTAAAGGGGTCTTCAACCCTATAGGTGGAAGAATAACATGAACTAACTAGTTCCCCCAGTGCTCATGTCTCTAGCTGCATATATGGAAGAAGATGGCCTAGTTGGCCATCATTGGGAAGAGAGGCCCCTTGGTCATGCAGACTTTATATGCCCCAGTACAGGGGAACGCCAGGGCCATTATGTGGGAGGGGGTGTGCAGGGGAGCAGGGCGGGGATGGGGAAGGGTATGGGGAACTTTCTGGATAACACTTGAAATGTAAATAAAGAAAATATCTAATAAAGAAAAAAAAGATTGTTAATCTGATCCTGATTTAACAATGGTACCTGGTATCTGTCTAGGAAGTTGTCCATTTCATCCAGGTTTTCTAATTTTGTTGAGTATCATCTGTTGTAATAGGATCTGATGATGTTTTGGATTTCCTCAGGATCAGTTGTTATGTCTCCTACTTCATTTCTGAGTTTGTTAATTCGGATACTGTCCTTCTGCCCTTTAGTTAGTCTGGCTAAGGGTTTATCTATCTTGTTGACTTTCTCAAAGAGCCAGCTCCTGGGTTGGTTGATTGTTTGAATAGTTCTTTTTGTTTCCACTTGGTTGATTTCAGCTCTGAGTTTGATTATTTCCTGCTGTCTACTCCTCTAGGGTGAATTTGCTTCCTTTCCTTCTAGAGTTTCTAGGTGTTCCGTCAGACTGCTAGTATATGCTCTCTCTAGTTTCTTTTTGGAGGCACCCAGGGCTATGAGTTTTCCTCTTAGGACTGCTTTCATTGTGCCCCATAAGTTTGGATACGTTGTGACTTCATTTTCATTAAACTCTAAAAAAGTCTTTAATTTCTTTCTTTATTTCTTTCTTGACAAAGCTATTATTGAGTTGAGTGTTGTTCAGTTTCCATGTGAATGTTGGCTTTCTATTGTTTCTACTGTTATTGAAGATCAGCCTTAGTCCGTGGTGATCTGTTAGGATGCATGGGATAATTTCAATATTTTTGTATCTGTTAAGGGCTGTTTTGTGACCAATTATATGGTCAGTTTTGGAGGAGGTACCATGAGGTGCTGAGAAGAAGGTATATCCTTTTGTTTTAGGATAAAATGTTCTATAGATATCTGTTAAATCCATTTGTTTCATAACTTCTGTTAGTGTCCATGTGTCTCTGTTTCATTTCTGTTTCCAGGATCTATCCATTGGTGAGAGTGGGGTGTTGAAGTCTCCCACTATTATTGTGTGAGGTGCAATGTGTGCTTTGAGCTTTACTAAAGGTTCTTTAATGAATGTGGCTGCCCTTGCATTTAGAGCATAGATATTTAGAATTGAGAGTTCATTTTGGTGGATTTTGCCTTTGATGAGTATGAAGTGCCCCTCCTTATCTTTTTTGATAACTTTGGGTTAGAAGTCAATTTTATTCGATATTAGAATGGCTACTCCTATTTGTTCCTTCGAGCCATTTGCTTGGAAAATTGTTTTCCAGCCTTTTACTCTGAGGTAGTGTCTGTCATTGTCTGTGAGGTGGGTTTCCTTTAAGCAGCAAAAGGTTGGGTCTTGTTTGTGTAGCCAGTCTGTTAGTCTATGCCTTTTTATTGGGGAATTGAGTCCATTGATGTTAAGAGGAATCAAAGAAAAGTTAGTTTTACTTCCTTTCATTTTTGATGTTAAAGATGGGAGTCTGTTCTTGTGGCTGTCTTCATTTAGTTTTGTTAAAAGATTACTTTTTTATTTTTTCTAGGGTGTAGTTTCCATCTTTGAGTTGGTGTTTTCCTGTTATTATCCTTTGAAGGGCTCGATTCATGGAAAGATATTATGTGAATTTAGTTTTGTCATGGAAAACTTTGATTTCTGCATCTATGGTAATTGACAGTTTTGCTGGGTATAGTAGCATGGGCTGGCATTTGTTTTCTCTTAGTGTTTGTATAACATCTTTCCAGGATCTTCTGGCTTTCATAGTCTCTAGTGAGAAATATGGAGTGATTCTAATAGGCCTGCCTTTATATGTTACTTGACCTTTTTCCCTTACTGCTTTCAATATTCTGTCTTTATTTAGTGCATTTGTTCTGATTATTATGTGTCAGGAGGAATTTCTTTTCTGGGCCAGTCTGTTTGGAGTTCTGTAGGCTTCTTGTATGTTCATGGGCATCTCTTTCTTTAGGTATGGGAAGTTTTCTTCTATGATTTTGTTGAAGATATTTGCTGACCCTTTAAGTTGAGAGTCTTCATTCTCATCTACTCCTATTATCTGTAGGTTTGGCCTTCTCATTGTGTCCTGGATTTCTTGGATGTTTTGAATTAGGATCTTTTTGCATTTTGCTTTTTCTTTGATTGTTCTTTCCATGATCTCTATGGAATCTTCTGCACTTGAGATTCTCTCTTCCATCTCTTGTATTCTGTTGCTGATGCTCATGTCTATGGTTCCTGATTTCTTTCCAAGGGTTTCTATATCCAGAGTTGTCTCTCTTTGGGTTTTCTTCATTGTTTCTACTTCCATTTTTAGATCTTGAATGCTTTTCTTCAATTCCATCACCTGTTTGGTTGTGTTTTCCTGTAGTTCTTTAAGGGATTTTTGTGTTTCTTCTACCTGTTTAGCAGTGTTTGCTTTTAGCTCTTTAAGGGCTTCTACTTGTTTAGCAGTGTTCTCTTTTGATTCCTTGAGGGATTTTTGTATTTTCTCTTTAATGGCTTCTACCCATTTAACAGTGTTCTCCTGTAGTTCCTTGAAGAATTTTTGTTTTTCTTCTTTAAGGGCTTCTGCCTGTTTAGCATTGTTCTCCTGTATTTCTTTAAGTGTGTTATTAATGTCCTTCTTATAATCTTCTACCATCATGATGAGATATGATTTAAAATCTTCATCTTGCTTTTCAGGCATGTTGGGGTATCCAGGACTCATTGCATTGGGCATACTGGGTTCTGATGATGCCCATTGTTCTTGGTTTCTGTTAGAGAGATTCTTACGTTTACCTTTCGCCATCTGGAGATTTCTGATGTTAATTTCCAAGCTGTCACTGGTTTGAGCTTGATCCTCCTTTGAATCTGTTAGCCTCTGACAGCACTTCTGGTAGACCAGCTCTCCCCGGAGATCCAGTGATCAGAGTGCTCTCTGCAAGCAAGCTCTTCTCTTGCAATCCTGTGTCTAGCAGACTGGAGCTCTGATCCACTTCCTGAGTACCAGGGTCAGAACTATCATAGCAGGCTGCCTCTCTTCTGTAATCCCGAGGTGATCTCAAGGTCCCATAATCCTGAGGTGATCCTAATGTCCTTAGGTGTGGAGAGCACACAAAGGGCCCTAGCCGCCTCTACTGGGCTCAGAGGGAAGATGGCAGGGGTGGCCCTGGCTAGAATAGACCCAAGCCTCCGGTTGGGTGGAGTTCCTCTGTTCCTGCTGCCGCTGGCACCAGAGCCCCCTTGGTTCCCAAAGCCAACACTGCGCTCCACTCACCTGTAACCCTGAGGTGATCCTAATGTCCTGGGGTTTGGAGAGCACACAAACAGCCCTAGCCACCTCCGCTGGGCTCAGAGGGAATATCAGTTCTGTGTTTTTAATGTCTCAGGTCAGTGCTACCTTAGTTTTCACACTTAGATTCCTGTTTTCTTGCTTTCTTTTTTTTAAAATTTAATTTTATTTGTAATTCATTTTTTACACTCCATATTCCATTCCCCGCCCCTCCACATCCACCCTCTGATTGCTCCACACCCCACAACTCCTCCCAACCCCACCCTGTCTCCACGTGGATGCCCACCACCCCACCTGACCTCTAAACTCCCTGGACCTCCAGTCTCTTGAGGGTTATGTACATCATCTCTGAATGAACACAAACCTGAAGGTTTTCTACAGCATGTGTGTATGCTGTCTGTTTGGTGGTCCAGTGTTTGAAAGATATCAAGGGTTCAGATTAATTAGGACTGCATGTTCTTCAGAATCTCCCTTCTCTTCAGCTCCTTTCTGCTTTCCCTAATTCAACACGAGGGGTTAGCTGCTTCTTTCTATTGCTTGGATGAAAATAACTGCATCTGATTCTTTCAGCTGCTTGTTGGGTCTCCCTTTTTGTGAGCATTCCATAGCCTCAGTAATAGTGTGAATGGGGTCAGGAGACAGTGGAGGATAGAGGGGTACCTGGTCTGATATTGGGTAAGGGAAAATGACTGAAGCCCTGAGGGCCAGAAGAAAGAATATAAACAGGCAACCTCAGGAAATAGAAAATTGGGTGACCCCCCCAAGAATGCACCAGAGACCTGGGAGGTGAGAGACTCCAAGGAATCATAGGGAGGGACCTTTGATGAAATGCCCCACAGAAGGGAGAGGGAACTTATAGAGATCACCTCCAGTAGGAAGACAGGACATCAAGTGAGGGATGTGTTTGCCATTCCACAGTAACATCTCTGATACATAATTGTTCCTGTCTGAAAGAATTACAGGGATGGAAATGAAGAGGAACCTGAGGAAAAGAAGGTCCAGTGACAGGCCCAAAGTGGGATCCAGCTCAAGGGGAGGTCCCAAGGCCCGACACTATTACTGAGGCTATAGAATGCTCACAAATTTTTTTCTTGCTTTCTTTTTAGCAAGTCCACTCTGTTCCTAGTTTTCTTCTCTCTTTCTACCCACAATATTCATTTCCATATTTCCTAAAACTTTGTACACTGTCTTATTGTTGTTGCACAGATGACTTGGTAGTATATTTCCAGTAGAGAGTCCTGACAAATCAGATTACATTTGTAATTTTACCTTTTGGAAGGCATCCAGACAAAATTCCATAGGAACTACAACAGGTTAAACCAATCATGCATTATGTTTCCACTTTCATCAATTACTCATCAGCATTTGTGTCATTTGTTTCCTTAATAAATGTCATTGTTGCTAGGATTAGATGAAATCTCAAACTACTATCTTAATTTATATTTTCATGATAGTTCAACATTTTGAAAACATGTAAAAGTATTTAGTATTCTTTTTTATGCTCTTTTCCATTTTACAAAGAAACTGCAATTTTTCAAAATATCTCTGCTATCTGTCTGTTGAATTAATCCATGATTGGCATTTCAAAGGACGAGTGTATAATTCATTGGGTTGTGCAGACAAATCAGTCAATATCACCTTGTGCCTTTTTTGTATCTAATCTTACTTTATATCAAGGATGTAATGTTCTCTCTCTCTCTGGTTTATTACAGTCTGTCAGCTCCTGATTATCTGCTGGAGCATTTTGCAATGCTCTATCAATTTTTCTGAGGGTCAGATCAACATAAACACAGATTTACGAACATTGCAATGACTGTGTGGTGTGGGAAGGTTTGGAATCATCCTGATTATAATGTGCTCCTTTAAAATGCCAGCTCAGTAGAATTTTGACAAGATATCTGGTTTTGAAAAGGATACTGTATGATGAAGCACCAATGGTTTACAGCAATGGACTGTCTCTACATTACCTTAACAACAGAATGATAATCTCTGGGCGTTTTTCTAGTTATAAAATACCTGAAGCAATAGATTTTATAATCCCCCTGCTTGCACTTTCATCATTTATCATGGTGTGTATGAGATCCACACTACCAAAAGAGAAATAACAGAATATTAAAATGAGCAAGGAGAAGTAGAATTAAATTTAGGAGGGAAACACCAACACTCACAGGTAATCACCCACCTTCACACTGCTTTGTCTCCTGAAGGATGAGANTTCCTATCCTTGTCCACTGTGGGAAGTATGTCCTGCTCATAAAATAATTAGACTATCTACTAGTGTGTCATTAAACACCCTAAATTTATTTTATTCTGTAAAACTCCTTTGATGAATATTTTCCTAATGTGTGTATGTGCCTTTATAGAAAATGAAAGCAATCGAAGGTATTAATAAATCTGTGAAAAAAGTTAGAGCTTTATTAATCTACATTCAAAGTAATGTTTATGGAATTTGTCATTATTTCCTTAATGTCAGCAGCAAAGGTAACATTTTAACAATAAGCTTTCACATATTTCTAAATATTCACTTACATTCCTAACAACATTTGAGACACACGTTGCCAAATTTTTTTCTACTTTTGTATTCCTTGGGTTACTCCCTGTTTATGCTAGAATGGTGCAATGGGAATACCTGTTTAATCACATAACTAAAGGAATGCCAAAATCAAGTGCGTCAGGTTTGAAAGATGCATTCCCTTCAGCCTGAGGAAGTAAGCTGTTGTGTGCAGCACATGTATTTGAGAACAAGTCTCTCCTATTTAAACCCAAAGTAAGAACTGACCATTAGACATTGCAGAGAAGAAAGTGCACACCCTTGACAAGAACAATGCCCTGTCACTACAGGATGCACTGTAGGCTCAATGCATACAGGGCGAGTATCTCCCGCTTACACAGCTAACAAATCTCAGTCACAAAGGAAGGCCAAATACAACTGAATTGTTTGTGGAATTTAACATTATTTTTACTATATTCAATAATACTATTTCCAAACAAAAAACTTTTTAGCATATTGTACCTTGGGATGTATTTTTCAGCCCTTTACTGAAGGCCTCATAATGAACCTTAGATTAGATTATTCCAAGTGTTTCTGGAATCCCTGGCATGAGTATCAATCATCAGAGAAATTTAGTAACTCCTCCCTGCAACTTCACTCGTTTTACAAATAATTGTTCATTTCATCCTGCCTCATCATGAGATCGTGGTGCCCACAGGGGAGTCTCATCTGCCTTGTTAATGCTATGCTTTTTTTTCCTGAACAGAATATATCCTGTATTTAAATATATTCATCAGAATTAAAGATGAATTTATTTGAAACCATTCAGGCAGAATACTTTTACCATTCACAATCCTACTCCACTTCTGTTGAACTGAACTTCCTTGTGAGATAGTGCCCTCTGCTGGCTCCAACATTTTGGAGCGTGTTGTGCCAGAGCACACAATTTACTTTCCTCACTGTATCTCTCACACAGTAATACATGGCAGTGTCCCCACTTCTTAGATTTGTGGGGTGATTTTTGCATGGAAGTTGCTCCTGAGCAAGAAAGAGGGAGCTGAAGGCATTGGTGAAACTGAGAAGGATTAGGCAGTGTGTCTCTGTTGGACTAAGTATGTCACTGCTAACTCTACTTGATACTTCTTGATCATATCATGATCTTCAATTTCCCCAGATAACATGGTTTCTGCTTGCTAACATGCCATTCTGTCATGCTATAATCATTTCAAGATATAAACCAAATTAAACCTTTCATTTGACAAGTTTCCTTGGTTATTGTGTTTTATAACAGTAAATGAAAAGAAATCATGACAAGATTTTTCTGAGTTCATATTGCAGAAATCATGAAAGATTATATTGTCTCGCTGGGTTAAGCAGAGTATATAACAGATAACAGATTTATCTTCCAGACCACATATATTACTGCTACAGCCACTCCAGTAGTGGCCCATGTGACAGGCCAAACAGCCCGGATACAGTCTCAAGGTGAAAAGTTCATGGAAACTTAGTCTCTTGGAACTGTGGCATCCTGTATAACAAATGCTCCAATGTCCTTGCTTTAGTCGTTAAACGGATCTGTGTCCTTTCCCTCAATATCGCTTTATTATAAGTGCCTCTAAGGATTGATTTTGACATATAGCTAAGTTAGATTTCTCACCAGCCCTAGGTAGTCCTTGAGCCAACCATGGGTTTTGAATTCAGTAAGAATGTTGCCTATTTAGTGACATTCAGATTTGCCTCTAGTATTTTAAGAGAGATAGTGAAGGAAATCAGGTATTACTATCTACTACCTAAAGTTAAAAAATTCAGGGCAAGCTTAGCAAAGTATACTTAGAATCTTCATTACTGTCAGGTATGGCAGACTACATTACTTATTAGTAGAAAGTCCCCACACACAATCACTTAGAATAGTAGCCAAGTTACTCCCATATGCAGGAATTTACCATTATCTAGGAAGAAGGAAGTTTGAGGTCTAAGGAGGAACCAGAGTAGATACATAGGACTATAGATAGCTGAGCTACACCCATACATAGGAATTTACAATGGCCTAGGGGGAAGGTAGACTATACAATAGACTAGAATTGGAACTAGGGCAAGGGCATGAAGCCCCTGCCCCTGGTTTCTAAGATTAAGCTGACCTTAGGTGGGGCTGCTTTTGATCCCAGTTGTTAACATTGATTTTTATCCTAGTTGGTTCATGTTAGCTTTTTGTATGCACTCCTCTGTTTTGTGAAAAAGTCACTTATAAGACTGGTGCTCTCTTTGAGACATTACATTCAGATACCAAACTCTCTCTGTGTCATGTCTGTCTGTCACCCCCTTCTCACCAATTCCATTGCTCACCTGTCCAGAACCCCGAGTTCTCCTGCGGGTTGAGGGGGGCCCAACTGAGGTCAGTCCGTGGCATATTACTGTTTTAAAATTTAATTTGAATTATTTTAATTATTATTCTTTAATCTTTTTTACTGTCGAATCATTTCCCACTCCCGGTCAGTTCTTCGACTGTTCCTCAACCCCATACTTCCTTCCTCCCATATCCAAGAAACTGTACCCTTCCACCCCACCCCAAAAGACATCATCACTCCCTGGGGCCTCAAGTATCTGGAGAGTTAGGTGATCTTCTCTCACTGAGGCCAGACCACACAGTGCTATCATATATATATATATATATATATATATATATATATATATATATATATATATATATATATGCCTCACATCAACTGGTGTATGTTTCCTGGTTGCTGGCTCAGTGTCTGAAAGATCTCAAGGGGGAGGGGCAGGTTAGTTGAGACTGCTAGTATTCCTATTAGTCTTCTTCCTCAGCTTCTTCCAGCTTTTCTCTAATTCAGTCACAGGAGACCCCAACTATGTCCATTGGTTGGATGTAAGTATCTTTATCTGTCTTAGTCAGGTGCTTGTTGGACTTCTCAGAGGGTAGACACGCTACACCCTTTTCTGTAAGCACACATAGCATCAGTAATAGTATCAGGTCTTGGGGCCTCCCCTGGAGATTGATCCCAAGTTGGGCCACTCACTGGATCTCCTTTCCCTCAGGCTCTTCTCCATTTTTCTCTCTCCAGTTCTTTTAGAAAGGAACAATTCTAGGTCAGAGTGGGCTGGCTTGTGGAAAACCTTTGGGAGGGGGTGTCACTGAAGACTTCTGGGTATAATCTAAGGAGATTTAGTGGGCTGTGCACATTGTACTAACTGCAGATCTTAGGAACAGTGTGTTTCCCTGTACAACAGAAGTTTTATGCCACAGTTTTGGCCAAGACACATTTTTACCTACCCTAAAATGGATTTCCTGTTCTTGGCATATGCTGAAAGCCCCCTGTTGGTGCAGAGCTTCTTTACATTTTTTTTTTTTTTCTTTCCAGGGCTCACAGTGAAGACACCACACTGTGAATCTTTCACAGTCATATGTGGTTGTGTCTTCAGTAGTAACAGAGTTCAGCTGCAGGAAGAACTGGATTTTAGATGTTTCTCTTGTGATGGAAATTTGACTTTTGAGAGATAGGTTGTAGCTAGTATAAGCACAACAGCTTATGTACTCCATCCACTCCAGTTTATTTCCTGAAATCTGCCAGATCCAGTATCAGTAAGAATAACTATTGGTTATGGAGTAGCTAGTGAGAGAAGAGGTGACAGACAGTGACTGAGAGGGCTTCACCAGGCCAGGTACCACTTCCTGAAGCTGCACATCAGACAGAATGTATTCAGACAAGAAGAATCAATTCTGTCAATCATAAATTTTAAACACCCACAAGGGACCCATGTATGAAATGGCAACACTCACCAGGAAGGGCTGTCAACAGATACAGATAACTCAATATTCTCATCTTTTAGGCTAAACCCCCTGTCTTTAGAGATTAGCCTCAGTGAGAGAGATGTGACTTCCTACAGCCCAGGATGGGATTTAACTTTGAGCTAGAAGATCCCTTTGCATGTAGAGAGCCAGCTTTGCCTTCATAATTGGGCATGGTGAATACTGACTGCACTAGGTTATCAAAATAAGAGTGTCACTGTCTTTGGCTTCCTATAGTGTGAGTCTAGAATAAGAGAGCACTAATAGCATAGAGATCACAGGAAACTCCTCTAAATATGATTCCAAATTCCATTCCTGTTGGGAGCCACCCGTGGTCCCCCCACAAAACAGACTAGGTTCACCGGAAGGCGGACTGGGGCTGGGAGACGAGATGGGAGAGAAGTGAAAACATTGAGACGAATCATGATCAAAACATATCTATTCTTTACGGAAACATCTTTTTTTAGCTTTGAAAGGGAAGACCCATACACCGGGCGTGGTGGCGCATGCCTTTAATCCCAGCACTCCGGAGGCAGAGGCAGGCGTATCTCTGAGTTCGAGGCCAGCCTGGTCTACAAAGTGAGTTCCAGGACAGCCAGGGCTATACAGAGAAACCCTGTCTCAAAAAACAAAAAAAAAAAAGAAAAAAAGAAAAGAAAGGGAAGACCCCTCCATCCAGTTCCAGGGCCCTCTGGCTCCACCTTGGAGACCATTTGGAGCCACCTTCTTCTTCTGGGAAGCTCTGAGCAGGCCAGCAGCAGGGACTTGGAGGCAGGCTGGGGTAGTTGCATAACAAAAGTAGCCAGCCTAGCTGGAGGTGGTCTGCCCCCCACCCCCCCTCAATGAAGGCAGGTCTGAATTAATCCCAGCCTGGAGTTGGCATGGGGGAGGGGGACCACACCTTCCTAGACCAAACTCCCCACAAACCCTCTTTCTGCTCCTGTGAATTTTTAAGGTCTCAAGTCAGTGCCATCCTTTTTTGTTTGTTTGTTTGTTTGTTTGTTTGTTTGTTTTGAGACAGGGTTTCTCTGTATAGCCCCGGATGTCCTGGAACTCACTTTGTAGACCAGGCTGGCCTCGAACTCAGAAATCCACCTGCCTCTCAGAAATCCGCCTGCCTCGCCAACCTTCTTTTTACACTTGGATTCCTGAGTGCTTTCTTTCTTTCTAGTAAGTCCATACTAGTCCTAGTTTTCTTCTCTTTTCCCACACATTATATGTGTTTCAATTTTTTTCTAAAACTTGTTACACTCTCTTATTGAACATAGTCCATACCTGCCTCTTGCTCCGTCTATGCTGTAGTATGTACAGAAAGCACATACTGATAGAAGATCCCTTTCATTCCTCATATTCTCCTGACTCAAAGCCCACCAAGTTTAGATGTGAGGCAATTCCATATGAGTAGGTGAGTTATGGAGACCATCAGAAAACCCTGAAGACTAAAATACTAAGGACATTTTTGTTCTTCCACAGGCCTCTTTACAGGCTGAAGCTCCTCTTGGATTTTTCAACAAATGTCAATATGTACCTGAAATATAATTTTGACTCTCTTTTCTCATCTTCCAATAATATTTACCTGACATCAAGGCTTTTGAATTTTGAATATAGAATATTTGTATAATAATACTTATTATACTTTTCCATCCTTCTACAAGTTCTAGTTACTCCACAACTGTCCTCCCATCCAGATACATCATCTTACTTTCCCTTTAAAAAAACAAATAGGCTCATAATGAAAAATAATAAAATAAAAAGTGATAAAGTACAATCTAGTACATCAAAAAAGGAAAAAAAAAACAAAGAGAAAGAAAAGAGTCCAATAAAAAATACAAGGAACAAATGTGGATGCAGAGACCCATGCATTTTCATACTCAAAAATCAACCCCATAAGAACAGAAAATCCAAAGCCACCATGCACATGAAAAAGGACATGTAGGTTAAAATAAGATATAAGTGAACAAAAGATGATAGATGATAAATGCCAAATTAAAAAAAAAAAAAGCAACAATTGACTTTTATTTCTGATGGGCGTTTACTCCTGGGCATGCAGCCTACATTTAAGGGTAATTTTTTTTCCTCAGTTAAGCTCCACTGGGGGGAAAAAACTAATTATTAATTTTCAAGTGACTATCAATAAAAGATACCTCTGGAAAAGTAATGGGCACATGAGTCTACTTCTTTCAATAGAGTGTCCTTGGCTATATGCACAGGGGTGATGTAGGTAGGTAACATGACCATTTTTATTGTTAGCTTTTGGGAGAACTTCCAGACAAAATTCCATGGGGAATTATATTATGGATTATACCATCTATCCATTATGTCTCCCCTTTAACCATGTACTTACTCATCAGTATTTGTTGTCATTTGTTTCTTTAATAAACATCAATTTTGCTTAGATTAGATGAAATCTCAAACTTTTAAATTTACATTTTCTTGATAGATCAAGATGTTGAAAACTTGAAACAGTATTTAGCATTCATTTGTTTTATACTTGTTTTTTCATTACACAAAGGAACTAAAAATTTTTCAAAACATCACTGGTAGTTGCTTGTACATTCATTTCATTTTTGCCTTTCAAACACTGAGGGTAGAATTCTGCATGCTGAGTTGACAAGTCAGTGAATAGCTCACTCTTCCCTTTTTCCATCTAATCATACTCCATGTATGGAATGCTCTCTCTGTCTCATTTCTTACAATCCTCTCAACTCCTGATTGTCTGCTGGAGCATTTTGCAATTTCTGTCATCTTTCTGAGCGTTAGAGTAGCATAGAAACAGATTTAGGAACATCACAATGACTGTGTGGTGTGGACAGGATTGGAATCTTCCTGATCATAGTGTGCTCCTTTAAAGTGCCAGTTCAGTAGAATTCTGACAAGATATCTGATTTTGGAATGGATGCTGTCTCAAGAAGCTCCTATTATTTACTTCAGTGGATTGTATCTACATTGCCTTAACCACAGAAGGGTAATCACTGGGAGACAGATTATATAGAATCCATGCTAATAGATTTTTTAATCCCCATGCATACAATATTAATATTTATCATGGTGTGAATGAGCTCCTCCCTATAAGATAAAGAACTGAAAGAAAAGGTGAAGTAGGATTATCTGTAGGAGGGAAACACCGACACTCACAGGAAATCACCCACCTTCACACTGATCTCACTACCTAAGGATGAGAGGTCTTACCTTTGTCCACAGTGGGACGTATGTCCAGTTCTTCAATTAGTGAGACTATTTACTGGTGGCTCATGAAACTCCCTAAATTAGTTTAATCTGAGGAAACTCTTCATGAATGTTTTCCTAATTTGTACATGAGACTTTCTAGAAAATGAACACAATCAAAAACAGTGACTAATCTGTGAGAAAAGTGACAGTTTTATTTATTTATGTTCAAAGGAATTTTCCTGTTTTTTAAACTATTTCCTTAATTTCAACAGCAAAGGAAACATTTTAACTATTGGCTTTCATACACTTCTTTTTTTTCTCTTAATCCTTTATCATTTTTTTCTTATAGTCCAGGTATTATTTTAATTGCAGTCAGCCCTCTGATATTTCCTCATCCCATTTTTTTCTCCCCAGTCTGAAAAAAATATTTCCCCACTCTCACCTCACAGATCACTAGACCTCCCAACTCCCTAGGGTCTCAAGACATTTAAGGTTTAAATATACCTTCCCACACTGAGGCCAGACCAGGTAGTCCTCTGCTGTATATGTATCTGGCCCTTATATGAGCCAGTGTTTGCTGCCTGGTTGCTGTGTCAGTGTCTGTGATATCTAGGGGAGGGTCTAGTTGACACTGCTGCTCATTTTTGGGGGTCACTCTTCTCCTCAGCTTCTCCCAGCCTTTCCATAATTCAACCACAGGGGCCCCTGGCTTCTGTCCATTGGTAAGTATCTGCATCTGACTCTTTCAGCTTCTTATTGGGCAGCCATGATAGGCTCCTGTCAGTAAGGACACCATAGAATCAGTGATAGTGTCAGATCTTGGAGCCTCCTATTTAGCTAGATCCCAATTTTGACCAGTCACTGGGCCACCTTTTTCACAGTCTCTTCTGCATTTTTGTCCTTGCATTTCTTTTATTCAAGGATGATTTTGGGTCAGATCTTCTGATTGTGGGATGGCAACCTCAATCTTCCTTTTTATGCTCTGTCTTTCTACTGGAGATAGACAGTTCCCTCTCCCAACTGTAGGGTATTTTTATCTAAGTTCCCTACCTTTGATTCTTGAGCTTCCTTAACCTCCCAGGTCTCTGGTACATTCGAGAGGGTATCACTCACCTCCTACCTACTGAGGTTGCCTGTTTTCATCCTTTCTTCTTGCTCTCAAGACTTCAAACCTGTTCACACAATACCTGATCATGTATCATCTTTCCCTCTCTGTTCCCTCTCCCATGCAGATCTCTCCCTTACTCTGCCACCATGATTGCTTTTCTTATCACTCCCAAGTATGATTGAGGTATCCCTCACTTGGGCCCTTCTGCTTGTTAACATTCTTGAGCTCTAATCATGGGGGAATCACCATCCCTGACCTCACACTATAGTCTAGAACTATAGAGATAAAAACTGTATTGTATTGGTACAGAGATAGAAAGCTTGATCAATGGAATAGAATTGAAGACCAAAAAATAAAACTACACACTTGTGAACACTAGATCTTTGACAAATAATCCAAAATACATAATTTAAAAAAGAAAGCATCTTCAATAAGTAGGGCTGGTCTAACTGAAAGTGTTCAGAAAAATTAAAGTAGATCTATATTTGTCAGGCTCAAGTCCAAGTGTATCAAGAACCTCCATATAAAACCATATATACTGAATCTAATAGAAGAGAAAATGTGGAAGAGTCTGGAAATCATTGGCATGATGTGGGTGAGGGAGAGGGGAGGGAAAATTTCCGAAACAGACCTCAACAGAGCAGGCTTTAAGATCAAGAATTGATAAATGGAACTTCATGAAACCAAAAATCATCTGTAGTGAAAAGGACATAGTCAATAGGATGAATTGCTAACCTCCAGATTGGGGGAAGAAAAGGGCTATATATTCAAAATATATAGAGAATCAAGAAGTAACCTCCATATAAACAAATTCTGGAGATTAACTGGCATAAGAAGAATTCTCTTAAAAAACTTGTGGTGGGTATTACTTCATGGTGTCCCTAGCTGTATAGTACTTCATTGTGTAAATGTACCACATTTTCTGTATCCATTCCTCTGTTGAGGGGCATCTGGGTTCTTTCTAGCTTCTGGCTATTATAAATAAGGCTGCTATGGACATAGTGGAGCATGTGTCCTTATTACATGTTAGAGCATCTTCTGGATATATGCCCAGGAGAGGTATTGCTGGATACTCAGGTGGTACTATGTTCAATTTTCTGAGAAACTGCCAAACTGATTTCCAGAGTGGTTGTACTTGCTTGCAATCCCACCAACAATGGAGGAGTGTTCCTTTTTCTCCACATCCACACCAGCATCTGCTGTCACCTGATTTTTTGATCTTAGCCATTCTTACTGGTGTGAGGTGGAATCTCAGGGATGTTTTGATTTGCATTTCCCTGATGACTAAGGATGTTGAATATTTTTTAGGTTTTCTTAGCCATTCAGTATTCTTTGTTGAGAATTCTTTGTTCAGCTTTGTACCCAATTCTTACGTAAGGTTATTGGTTTCTCTGGAGTCTAACTTCTTGAGTTATTTATGTATATATATTGGATATTAGCCCTCTATAGGGAATAGGATTGACACAGATCTTTTCCCAATCTGTTGCTTGTCTTTTTTGTCTTATTGACAGTGTCTATGGCATTACAGAAGCTTTGCAATTTTATGAGGGTCCATTTGTTGATTCTTGATCTTACATCATAAGACATTGGTGTTCTATTCAGAAATTTTTCCTCTGTGCCCATATATTTGAAGGTCTTCCCCATTTTCTCCTCTATTAGTTTTAGTGTCTCTGATTTTATGTGGAGGTCCTTGATCCATTTGGGCTTGAGCTTTGTACAAGGAGATAAGAATGGATCATTTTATATTCTTCTACATGCTAACTGCCAGTTGAGCCTGCACCATTTGTTGAAAATGCTCTCTTTTTTCGACTGCATGGTTTTAGCTCCTTTGTCAAAGATCAAGTGACCATAGGTGTGTGGGTTCATTTCTGGGTATTCAATTCTATTCTATTGATATATCTGTCTTCACTGTACCACTACCATGCATGTTTTATTGCAATTGCTCTATAGTACAACTTGAGGTCAGGCATTGTGATTCCACCAGTAGTTTTATTGAGAATAGTTTTTGCTATCTTAGGGTTTTTGTTATTCCAGATGAATTTGGAAATTAATCTTTCTAATTATATGAAGAATTGAGTTGGAATTTTGATGGGAATTGCATTGAATCTGTAGATTTCTTTTATCAAGATAGCCATTTTTTATATATTAATCCTGCCAATCCATGAGCATGGGAGATCTTCCCATCTTCTGAGATCTTCGATTTCTTTCTTCAGAGACTTGAAGTTCTTATCATATAGATCTTTCACTTCCTTGGTTAGAGTCACATTAAGCTGACTATTGTATTGTATATTATTTGTTACTATTGTAAAGGGTGTTGTTTCCCTATTTTCTTTCTCTGCCTGTTTATCCTCTGTGTAGAGGAAGGCTGCTGAATTGTTTGAGTTAATTTTATGTCCAGAAACTTTACTGAAATTGTTTATCAGGTGTAGTATTTGTCTGGTGGAATTTTTGGGGTCACTTAATTATACTATCATATGATCTTCAAATAGTGGTAATTTGACTTCTTCCTTTACAATTTGTAACCCTTTGATCTCCATTTGTTGTCTAATTGCTCTGTTTAGGACTTGAAGCACTATATTGAATAGGTAGAGAGATAGTGGGCAGTCTTGTCTAGTCCCTGATCTTAGTGAAATTGCTTCAAGTTTCTCTCTATTTAGTTTGATGTTGTCTACTGGTTTACTGTATACTGCTTTTAATATGTTTAGGTATGGACCTTGAATTCCTGATCTTTCCAAGTCTTCTATCATGAAGGGGTGTTGGATTTTGACAGATGCTTTCTCAGCATCTAATAAGATGATCATGTACTTTTTTCTTTGAATTTGTTTATATAGTGTATTATGTTGATGGATTTCCATATATTGAACCATCCCTGCATCCCTGGGGTGAAGCCTACTTGATTTTGATGGATGATCATTATAATGTGTTCTTGGATTCGTTTTGCAAGAATTATATTAAGTATTTTTGCATCGATATTTATAAGGGAAATTTGTCTGAAGTTCTCTAACTTTGTTGGGCATTTGTGTGGTTAAGTATAAGAATAATTGTGCCTTCATAGGACAAATTGGGTAAGGTACCTTTTGCTTCTATCTTGTAGAATGGTTTGAGGAGTATTGTTATTAGGTCTTCTTTGAAGTTTTGATAGAACTTTGTACTAAACACATTTTATCCTAGACTTTTGGTTTTTTTGAGACTTTTTTTTTATTAGATATTTTCTTAATTTACATTTCAACTGCTATCCCGAAAGTCCCCTCCCCCCTCCCTGCTCCCCTGCCCACCCACTCCCACTTCTTGGCCCTGGCGTTCCCCTGTATTGGGGCATATAAAGTTTGCAGTAACAAGGGGCCTCTCCTCCCAATGATGGCCGACAAGGCCATCTTCTGCTACATATGGAGCTAGAGACACGAGTTCTGAAGGTTCTGATTAGTTCATATTGTTGTTCCTCTTCTAGGGTTGCAGACCCTTTCAGCTCCTGGGGTTCTAACTCTAGCTTCTCCAATGTGGGCCCCGTGCTCCCTCTTATGGATGACTGTGAGCATCCACTTCTGGGGGAGTCAGCTATATCAGGGTCCCTTCAGTAAACACTTCCTGTCCTATGCAATAGTGTCTGAGTTTAGTGACTGATTATGGGATGGATCCCTGGTGGGTTAGTCTCTGTATGGTCCATCCTTTCATCTTAGCTCTAAACTTTGTCTCTGTAACTCCTTTCATGGGTATTTTGTTTCCTATTCAAAGGAGGAATGAAGTATCCACATGCTGGTCTTCCTTCTTGATTTTCTTGTGTTTTTCAGTTCATATCTTGGGTATTCTAAGTTTCTGGGCTAATATCCATTTATCAGTGAGTACATGTCCAATGACTTCTTTTGTGATTGGGTTACCTCACTAAGGATTATGTCCTCCAGATTAATCCATTTGCCCAAGAATTTCATAAATTCATTTGTTTTAATAGCAGAATAGTACTCCATTGTGTAAATGTACTACATTTTCTGTATCCATTTCTCTGTGGCGGGACATCTGGGTTCTTTCCAACTTCTGGCTATTATAAATAAGGCTGCTATGAACATAGTGGAACATGTGTCCTTTTTACCAGTTGGAACACCTTCTGGGTATATGCCCAGGAGAGGTATTGCAGGATCTTTCGGTAGTACTATGTCCAATTTTCTGAGAAAATGCCAGACTGACTTCCAGAGTGGTTGTACAAGCTTGCAATCCCACCAGCAATGGAGGAGTGTTCCTCTTTCTCCACATCCTCCACAGCATCTTCTCTCACCTGAATTTTTGATCTTAGCCATTCTGACTGGTGTGAGGTGGAATCTCAGTGTTGTTTTGATTTGCATTTCCCTGATGATTAAGGATGTTGAACATTTTTTCAGATGTTTCTCAGCCATTCAGATTTCCTCAGTTGAGAATTCTTTGTTTAGCTCTGTACCCCATTTTTAATGGGGATATTCGTTTTTCTGGAGTCCAGCTTCTTTAGCTCTTTGTAGATGTTGGATATTAGTCCCCTATCAGATTTAGGATTGGTAAAAATCCTTTCCCAATCTGTTGGTGGCCTTTTTGTCTTGCTGACTGTGTCTTTTGCCTTACAGAAGCTTTGTAATTTCATAAGGTCCCATTTTTCAATTCTTGATCTGACCGCACAGGCCATTGCTGTTCTGTTTAGGAATCTTTCACCTGTGCCCACACCTTCGAGGGTTTTCCCCACTTTCTCCTCTATAAATTTCAGTGTCTCTGGTTTTATGTGGAGGTCTTTGATCCACTTAGACTTAAGGTTTGTACAAGGGGAGAAGAATGGGTCAACTTGCATTCTTCTACATGAAAACCGCCAGTTGTGCCAGCACCATTTGTTGAAAATGCTGTCCTTTTTCCACTGGATGGTTTTAGCTCCCTTGTCAAAGATCAAGCGACCATAGGTGTGTGGATTCATTTCTGGGTCTTCCATTCTATTCCATTGATCTATCTGTCTGTTGCTGTACCAGTACCATGCAGTTTTTATCACAATTGCTCTGTAGTACAGCTTAATGTCAGGCATGGTGATTTCCCCAGAGGTTCTTTTATTGTTGAGAATAGTTTTTGCTATCCTAGGTTTTTTATTATTCCAGATGAATTTGCAAACTGCCCTTTCTATTTTAGTGAAGAATTGAGTTGGGATTTCGATGGGGATTGCGTTGAATCTGTAGATTGCTTTCGGCAGGATAGCCATTTTGACTATATTAATCCTGCCAATCCATGAGCATGGGAGATCTTTCCATCTTCTGAGATCTTCTTCAAATTCTTTCTTCAGAGACTTGAAGTTCTTGTCATACAGACCTTTCACTTCCTTAGTTAGAGTCATACCAAGGTATTTTATAGTATTTGTGACTATTGTGAAGGGTGTTGTTACCCTAATTTCTTTCTCGGCCCTCTTATCCTTTGTTTAGAGAAAGGCCATTGAATTGTTTGAGTTAATTTTATATCCAGCTACTGCACTGAAGCTGTTTATCAGGTTTAGGAGTTCTTTGGTGGAATTTTGGGGGTCCCGAATATATACTATCATATCATCTGCAAACAGTGATATTTTAACTTCTTCCTTTCCAATTTGTATCCCCTTGACCTCCTTTTGTTGTCGAATTGCTCTGGCTAGGACTTCAAATACTATATTGAATAGGTAGGGAGAAAGTGGGCAGCCTTGTCTAGTCCCTGATTTTACTGGGATTGCTTCCAGCAGAAGCAATCATTCAGTTTGATGTTGGCTACTGGTTTGCTGTATATTGCTTTTATTATGTTTAGATATGGGCCTTGAATTCCTGATCTTTCCAAGACTTTCATCATGAAAGGGTGTTGGATTTTGTCAAATGCTTTCTCAGCATCTAAGGAGATGATCATGTGGTTTTTGTCCTTGAGTTTGTTTATTTAGTGGATTATGTTGATGGATTTCCGTATATTAAACCATCCCTGCATTCCTGGGAAGAAGCCTACTTCATCATGATAGATGATCGTTTTGATGTGTTCTTGGATGTGGTTTGCGAGGATTTTATTGAGTATTTTTGCATCGATATTCATGAGGGAAATTGGTCTGAATTTCTCTTTCTTTCTTGGATCTTCGTGTGGTTTAGGTATTAGAGTAATTGTGGCTTCATAGAATGAATTGGGTAGAGTACCTTCTGTCTCTATTTCGTGGAATAGTTTGAGGAGAGGTGGAATTAGGTCTTCTTTGAAGGTCTGATAGAACTCTGCACTAAACCCATCTGGTCCTGGGCTTTTTTTGGTTGGGAGACTATTTATGACTGCTTCTATTTCTTTAGGGGAAATGGGCCTGTTTAGATCATTAATCTGATCCTGGCTTAACTTTGGTACCTGGTATCTGTCTAGGAAATTGTCCATTTCCTACCAGTTTTCTAGCTTTGTTGAGTATAGCCTTTTGTACTAGGATCCGATGATGTTTTTGATTTCCTCAGGTTCTGTTGTTATGTCTCCATTTTCATTTCTGATTTTGTTAATTAAGATACTGTCCCTGTGCCCTATAGTGAGTCTGGCTAAGGGTTTATCTATCTTGTTGATTTTCTCAAAGAACCAGCTCCTGGTTTGGTTAATTCTTTGAATAGTTCTTTTTGTTTCTACTTGGTTGATTTCTGCACTGAGTTTGATTATTTCCTGCCTTCTACTCCTTTGGGTGAATTTGCTTCCTTACCTTCTAGAGCTTCTAGGTGTGCTGTCAAGGTACTAGTGTATGCTCTCTCTAGTTTCTTTTTGGAGGCACTCAGGGCAATGAGTTTTCCTCTTAGGACTGCCTTCATTGTGTCCCATAAGTTTGGGTATGTTGTGGCTTCATTTTCATTAAACTCTAGAAAGTCTTTAATTTCTTTCTTTCTTTATTTCATCCTTGACTAAGGAATCATTGAGTAGAGTGTTGTTCAGTTTCCATGAGAATGTTGGCTTTATATTATTTATGTTGTTATTGAAGATCAGCCTTAGTCCATTGTGGTCAGATAGGATGCATGGGATAATTTCAATATCTTTGTATCTGTGGAGGCCTGTTTTGTGACCAATTACATGGTCAATTTTGGAAGAGGTACCATGTGGCGCTAAGAAAAAAGTATATCCTTTTGTTTTAGGATAAAATGTTCTGTAGATATCTCTTAGATCCATTTGTTTCATGACTTCTGTTAGTGTCCATGTGTCTCTGTTTAGTTTCTGTTTCCAGCATCTGTCCATTGGTGAGAGTGGGGATTTGAAGTCTCCCACTATTATTGTGTGAGGTTTAATATGTGCTTTGAGCTTTACTACAGTTCCTTTGATGAATGTGGCTGCCCTTGTATTCGGGGCATAGATATTCAGAATTGAAAGTTCATCTTGGTTGATTATATCTTTGATGAGTATGAAGTGCCCCTCCTTGTCTTTTTTTATATCTTTAGGTTGAAAGTCAATTTTATCCGATATTAGAATTGCTACTCCAGCTTTTTCTTTGGACCATTTGCTTGGAAAACTGTTTTCCAGCCTTTCACCCTAAGGTAGTATCTGTCTTTTTCCCTAAGGTGTGTTTCTTGTAGGCAGCAAAATGTTGGGTCCTGTTTGTGTAGCCAGTCTATTAGTCTATGTCTTTTTATTGGGGAATTGAGTCCATTGATGTTAAGAGAAATGAAAGAAAAGTAGTTGTTGCTTCCTGTTGTTTTTGTTGTTAAGGTGGGATTCTGTTCTTGTGGCTGTCTTCTTTTAGGATTGTTGAAGGATTACTTTTTAGTTTTTTTCTAGGGTGTAGTTTCCATCCTTGTTTTGGTGGTTTCCCTCTATTATCCTTTGAAGGGCTGGATTTGTGGAAAGATATGGTGTGAATTTGGTTTTATCATGGAATACTTTGATTTCTCCATCTATGTTAATTGAGAGTTTTGCTGGATATAGTAACCTGGGTTGGCATTTGTGTTCTCTTAGGGTCTGAATAACATCTGTCCAGGATCTTCTGGCTTTCATAGTCTCAGGTGAGAAGTCTGGTTTAATTCTGATAGGCCTGCCTTTATATGTTACTTGACCTTTTTCCCTTGCTGCTTTTAATATTCTATCTTTATTTAGTACATTTGGTGTTTTGATAATTATTTGTCGAGAGGAATTTCTTTTCTGGTCCAATGTATTTGGTGTTCTGTAGGCTTCTTGTATGTTCATGGGCATCTCTTTCTTTAGGTTAGGGAAGTTTTCTTCAATTATTTTGTTGAAGATATTTGCTGGCCCTTTAAGTTGAAAATCTTCTTTTTCATCTACTCCTATGATCCGTAGGTTTGGTCTTCTCATTGTGTCCTGGATTTCCTGGGTGTTTTGAGTTAGGATCTTTATGCATTTTGCCTTTTCTTTGAATGTTGTGCCCATGTTCTCTATGGAATCTTCTGCACCTGAGATTCTCTCTTCCATCTCTTGTATTCTGTTGCTGATGCTCACATCTATGGTTCGTGATTTCTTTCCTAGTGTTTCTATCTCCAAAGTTGTCTCACTTTGGGTTTTCTTTATTGTTTCTATTTCCCTTTTTAGGTCCTGGATGGTTTTGTTTAATTCCATTACCTGTTTGGTTGTGTTTTCCTGTAGTTCTTTAAAGGATTTTAGTGTTTCCTCTTTTAGGACTTTTACCTCTTTAGCATTGTTCTCCTGCATTTCTTTCAGTGAGTTATCCATGTCCTTCTTCATGTCCTTCTTCATGTCCTCTACCAGCACCATGACATATGATTTTAAATCAGAGTCTTGTTTTTCGGGTGTGTTGGGGTATCCAGGACTGGCTGAAGTGGGAGTGCTGGGTTCTGAAGAAGGTGAGTGGTCTTGGTTTCTGTTATTAAGATTCTTAAGTCTGCCTTTCACCATCTGGTAATCTCTGGAGTTGGTTGTTATAGTTGTCTCTGGTTGGATCTTGTTCCTCCTGTGAGTCTGTTGGCCTCTGTCAGCAGACCTGGGAGCCCAGCTCTCTCCTGAATCTCAGTGGTCAGAGTAGTCTCAGCAGGCAAGCTCTCCTTTTGCAGGGAAGGTGCATGGAGTTTTGGTGTTCAGACCTGACTCTTAGGTAAATTTGAAGACCCTATATAGGGTCTGTCCTAGAAGATGTGTTGCCTCTGTGGTCTGCACACTCACCTGCACAGACTGGCCTCTGTGGGAGCCTTTGTAGTCCGTGAGCTGACCTGAACAGACTGGTCTCTGAGCGAGCTGGGACCTAATATGGCTCTCTCACATGTTCGGGCATGGAAAGCCCTCCCAGGCTGAGAACTTTCCTCAGGCGTGGAGGGAGCCTGCATGTCTAGAGCCCAAAGCTGGGTGTGTCCCAAAAGGTGCACTGCTCAGCTGTTTGTTCACTCACCTTTTGCAGTCCCTGAGCTGACCTGCCCAGACTAGGTCTTAGCGACCTGGAACCCAACATGGCTCTCTCACATGTTCGGGCAGGGAAAGCCCTCCCAGGCTGAGAACTGTCTTCAGGCAGGGAGGGTGCTGGGATGTCTAGAGCCCAGAGCTGGGTCTGTCCCAAAAGGTGCCCTGCTCAGCTGTTTGCTCACTCACCCTTTTTAGTCCGTGAGCTGACCTGAGCAGACTGGGTCTGAGCAACCCTTTGCAATCTATGAGATGACCTGCTAGCAACCCTTTGTGGTCTATGAGCTGACCTGTGTAGACTGGTCTCTGAGCAACTTAGGACCCAATATGGCTCTCTCACAAGTTCTGGCAGAGAAGGCCCTCCCAGGGGGAGAACTGTCCTCAGGTGGGGAGGGTGTCTAGAGCCCAGAGCTTGTTGTGTCCCAGAAGGTGCCCTGTTCAGCCCTTTGCTCACTCACCATTTGCAGTCCATGAGCTGACCTGCGCAGACTGGATCTGAGCGACCCTTTGCAGTCTGGAGCCTGTCCTTCTTATATTCCCAGTTGATTTTGGACTCCTCTGAGTCCATCTTATACTGTGATCCTTTGATTGTGGGCTCCTGTGAAATGCTGGTCCCAAGATCACGAGGGGAGTCCTCCTGGGCTGGTTGGGGAGTGCACAGGCTGTGTGCCCAATGAAACCGGGCGTGCTGGCGGGGACTGGAAGGGACCGGAAGGGACCTCTGCTCTTTGATTGGTCACTTAGTTGGGAGACTCTTAATGAATGTTTTTATATCTTTAGGGGATATGTGATTGTTTAGATCATTAATCTGATCCAGAATTAACTTTGGTACCTGGTATGTGTCTAGAAAATTGTTTATTTTATCCCAGTTTTTTGTTTGTTTGTTTGTTTTGTTTTGTTGAGTATAGCTTTTAGAGTAGGATCTGATTTGTTTTTGATTTCTTAATTTTTTTATGTCTCCCTTTTCATTTTATTTTTGATTTTGTTAATTAAGATACTGTCCCTGTGCCCTCTAGTTAGTCTGGCTAAGGGTTTATCTATCTTGTTGATTTTCTCAAAGAACCAGTTCCTGGTTTGGTTGATTCTTTTTAAAGTTGTTTTTGTTTCCACTTGTTTGCTTTCATCCCTCTGTTTAATTATTTTTTGTCTTCTATTCCTCTTGGGTGAATTTGCTTCTTTTTGTTCTAGAGATTGCAGGTGTGCTGTCAGGCTGTTAGTGTATGGTTTCTCCAGTTTCTTTTTGTTGGCACTCAGAGCTATGACTTAGGAATGCTTTCATTATGTCCAATAAGTTTGGGTATGTTGTGGTTTCATTTTCATTAAACTTTATAAAGTCTTTAATTTTTACTTTCCTTCTTACTTGACCAAGTTATCATTGAATATTGTTCATCTGGCAGGTGTATGTGTGCTTTCTATTATTTATGTTGTTATTGAAGTTCAGCCTTAGTCCCTGGTGATCTGTTAGGATGAATGGTATTGTTTCAATCTTCTTGTATCTGTTGAGGCCTGTTTTTTGGCCAAATATATGGTCAATTTTGTAGATGAGGTGCTGAGAAGAAGGTATATCCTGTTTTTAAAATTTTTTTTTAGAATAAGATGTTCTATAAATATTTTCTCAATCCATTTGTTTCATAACTTCTGTTAGTTTCACTGTGTCTCTGTTTATCTGTTGTTTCCAAGATCTGTACATTGATGAGCGTTTGGTTTGGGCGTCTTCCACTATTATTCTGTGTGGTGCACCTGCTTTGAACTTTAATAAAGTTTCTTTCATGAATGTGGTCTCCCTTGCATTTGGAGCATAGATATTCAGAATTGAGAGTTCATCTTGGTAGATTTAATCTTCGATGTATCTAAAGTGTCCCTCCTTATCTTTTATTAATAACTTTAAGTTGAAAGTTCATTTTATTCAATATTAGAATGGTACTCCATCTTGTTTCTTGGGACCATTTGCTTGGAAAATTGTTTTCTAGTCTTTTACTCTTGTATTCTGTTGGTGATGCTTCCATCTATGGCTCTTGACTTATTTTCTAAGTTTTCTATCTCCAGAGTTGTCTCTCTTTGTGATTTCTTTATTGTTTCTACTTCCATTTTTAGATCTTGGATAGTTTTGGTCAATTCTTTCAGCTGTTTGGTGTGTTTTCCTATAATTCTTCCAGGGAATTTTGTGTTTCCTATTTAAGGGCTTCTACCTGATTACCTGTATTCTCCTTTATTTCTGCAAGGGTGTTATTTATTTCCATCTTAAAGTCCTCCATCTTCATCATGAGCAGTGACATTAAATCCATATCTTCCTTTTCTGGTGTGATAGTGTATCCAGGGCTTGCTATGGTGGGAGAATTGGGTTCTGATGTTGCCAAGTCACCTTGGTTTCTGTAGCTTTTGTTGTTTTGCTTGTCTCCCACCACTGGATTATCTGAAGTGCTCCCTGCCCTTGGGTGTATCAGAGTTCCTGGGTGTTAAGCTGCCTCTGACACCCTGAGATCCTGGTGTGACCAAGAGCCTGGGATCCTGATATCCTGGGTGCTAGAGCACCTGGGAGTGGAGACTCCTGTGGGTATGATAACTGTCCACATAATTTGAGCCCAAAGGAAATTGGTGCCGACTGGCAGGAACCTGAGCCACTAGTTGGGCAGGGTCCTGCTTCCCTGGATCCCACTGGTTCCAGTCACTCCCATTGGTTTGGAACAGATGTGCTTTCCTCACCTAAGATCCTGGGTGTGCTAGAGCACCTGGGAATGAAGACTCCTGTGAGGATCGTGGGCTAAAATACTTTTAAGAAATTTCTCGGGGAAAATATTTTCAGTCATTTGTGAAATATAACAAAATCTTGTTCACGAAGTCCTTATTGGCCATTGATGATGATCTCAAGAATAATAGACACTATGAATACTATGGATGAAATGAAACCATTTAACTAGCAAGCTATTATGAAATAATTCTCGCCACACATAAATTTAATCTGTAGCTTCAGTAAGTAATAGATGAATGCCTGCCCACTGATGCTCATAACCAAAGAAAGGAACACTCCCCTCCATCAAAATTACTTACCAACAGTCTATCATCCATGAAAAATTCCAAACAGATTTCAAACAATTTGTCCCCTCTCAACTGGTTAATACAAAAGATCTTATAAATATTGGAATAAAGTTTCTCCTTTAAGCTTCTTTCCCAGTATCAGACTCAAATCTACAGAACTCTTTAGGATTTTGTTGATCATCTTCAAGAAGTTGTATTTAGGAAAAGAAAATATTGAAGCTCTTTCTACCTTGTCATTTTCATCAGCTATTGAAAATGCAAGTTTTAATTGTAAAAGTCATTCTGTAGTGCTAATACTACTCATTCTAATAATGATATGATAAAATCATGCAAAATTTTGGAGCAATTAGGCTCAGTTAGGATAATATTCTTGTGTCTTCCTTTATGTTCCCAGTGTGGAGGCAAAAGGCTATATCTGAAAATAATATAAATTAAAACTTGTTAATCATCCTCATTATAGTAAACTTTCCTCTAATATAGATGTAAAATATGAAAAGGCTTTTTTACTGTTCCAGTCAATGTTAACACAGTATTGGTAAATATGAATTTAGTCTCAAGAAAGAAGAGATAGAGCACCCAGGGCTGTTGATGACAAGATCACACCTCTTACATGTCCAGCTAAGAATCCCACTGCTCTGGCTTCAGTGTTACCTGAGCATGAGACCAGTAGTTTCCAGAGCAGCAGACTCCATACACAAAGGGCTCCACAGCATGGCATGCAGCTTCATCCCTAATCCCAAAGTAATGAAAGATTTGACTACTACTACCAAAAGCAATTTATACTTAGATGTATTAATACCTCTAGTTAAAGGTATAAAATAAGATTCTACAGGAGAAGTAAATTAACTATGCCCAAATCTACAGAGATCCTATTTAAGAAACGGCTTTTTTCTTGTTTCAGACACATCAACGGATTATGAAAGAGGTTTTTGTTTGCCCACATGTTGTTGATTTGGGCTTTATTTGCCAGATTCATAATATAGTTTATTTTTATCTAGTTCAGCAAAAATTAAAAATCTCTTAGATTTAAAGGATATCCATTTCATAATATATTGCAACAGTATATCCTTTTTCTTTTATTAAGCAATAGCATGTCAGTGAAGAAATGGTCAAAATATAGACTACTCTAATCTACTCTAGGGGGATCCCAAATCAGCATCATTTGGAGATGCCTTTTTTAAAGTTGACAAATACCATATAGAACTCTGAGAAGGAGGAGGCAGACATAGGAACATCCAGAATGACTATTTCTGAGCAAATCTTCAGGATAATATTGTCTGTAATCTCAGTCCCACGCAGCTTCCTGCAGTTCTATGGTTTCTGACATACTCAGGATGTGGTTTCAACACTGTGTCTAGCACAGTAATAGATGGCAGTGTCCTCAGATGTCAGGCTGCTGAGCTGCATGAAGGCTGTGTTGGAGGATGTGTCTGCAGTCATAGTGGCCTTACCCTGGAACTTCGGGGCATATTTAGTATTACCATCCTCAGGATCAATCCTTCCAATCCACTCCAGGCCCTGTTCAGGTCTCTGCTTCACCCAGTGCATATAGTAGTTAATAAATGTGTAGCCAGAAGCCTTGCAGGACAACTTGACTGAGGACCCTGGCCTCACGAGCTCTGCCCCAGACTGCTGCAGCTGAACCTCTGAATTGACCCCTGTAGAAAGAAAGGCAAAGTAATTGCAACTGTCACAGAGTGTATAGCCCCTCAAGTTTGGGACTTGGGTGCTCCTTACCTGTAACCACTGCCATCAGGAAGAAGATGACCCAACTGCATTTCATTGTAAGGACCTTGAGATTCAGTGACTGTAGAGAAGACAGTAGTCATATGATATTTGGCGTGGATATCCCTGTATTTATCATTCCAGTCTCACATGATTTGCATATTCATGAGGCAGGACTTTTCTTACATAAGGACATTCCAGCTGGAGAAGAAGAAACTAGTGTGCTCCTGAGTCAGTCAACAGGATACCTGTGTCCAAATCCTAACTCTGTCTGCGGAACTTTCTTTGAGACATTTGCAGACCATTAAGATGTAATATCAAAACCTAATATCTCAATTTTAAAATAGAATCCTAACCTGAGACACTCACTTGTCTTAGTGAAAAAATTGATTAGTGGTAGTAGCAATGAGGATAATGGTTACTGGAAATTTAAAAACAACTCCTCATTTATGAGAGGCTGCAATCTTTCATATACATTTAAATAAAATGTACTTTCCACAGGGTTGCATACTAAAACATTACACAAATTAAAGCAAGAGAACATGCCTCACAAATATGTGCATGCAAATGGTTATTCAGCATTTTATATAAGAACTAAATTATTGAACCAAGAATGTCAACAAATGAACAAAAAATTATGCTGCATGTATTACACAACAGAATTTGTTTTCTGTTATGAATGAGGATAATTTTTCTTAAGCAATTTAGACCTTTTCAGAACCACAGATACTATATGAGTCTCTCATTGTAGACCTTAGATATTTAACAGTGAGATAAAATTATATATGCTAATATGTAACGAAATGGAAGTGAAATTGTCTATTTCAAATAAATGGTCAAATGGGAAGAATAGAAACAAGGAAAGGATATGGTGTTGTAATGGAGGAAATATGACCAGTGTACAATGTGCATTTTAATATAAATTTTAAGCCTTTATAAAGTTCTGAGTTTTATTTTTCAAAAATATTTTCCCTTGAAATTTTCATTCTTGACTAGAATTTTTTCTTCCCAAATTTCTGATCTTCTCTTTTTTACACATATTGATATTTGTACATGCATACACATATATGGATGGACATATACATTAAATGTTATTGTATTTAGTGTTGCATATCCTTGATTATAGTGCTGAGCACTTGATATCAGCTACTTTAAAGTGTTTATAACATAATGTGATTATGAGCCTCCATACAAATATACAGGCCACTCATCTCATTCACAGGAAAACAAAAACAAAACAAATAGGCAATTTTTTAAACAACACTTCTGTATTTTCAAAGATATTTAAATACAATTCCAATTTTTAAATCACTGCCAAAATGTAAATTAAATACCTATAGATATGTTCCTCACAAATCTTTGGCTAAGTAGTCAGAAAAGGGAGATGTTCAGAGATGGCCAGGATGAAAAGATAAGAAAATTGTTGGTTGGGTATAGATAAGAATGATCACATTGCTGTGCATACTCTACAACAAACAAAATTAGCATCATCATATCACCTACAAAACAACTAGTGGGCTATGTTTAAGAGACAGAAAGGTAACAAGTTTGGAGCTGAGATAGAAGAAAGGACCATCCAGAGACTGCCCCACCCGGGAATCCATAGCATAATCAGCCACCAAACTCAGACACTATTGCATATGCTAGCAAGATTTTGCTGAAAGGACCCTGATGTAGCTATCACATGTGAGGCTATGCCAGTGCCTGGGAAATACAGAAGTGGATGCTCAAAGTCATCTATTGGATAGAACACAGGGCCCCCAATGAGGAGCTAGAAAATGTACCCAAGGAGCTAAAGGGGTCTGTAACCCTATAGGAAGAACATCAATATGAACTAACCAGTACCCACTGAGCTCATGTCTCTAGTTGCATATGTAAAAGAAGATGGCCTATTCAGCGATCATTGGGAGAAGAGGCACTTGGTCTTGCAAAAATTATATGCCCCAGTACAGGAGAATGCCAGGGCCAAGAAGCAAGAGTGTGTGGGTTGGGGAGCAGGGCAGGGGAGGGTATAGGGGACTTTTGTGATAGCATTTGAAATGTAAAGGAAGAAAATATCTAATAAAATTGTTTTTAAAAAGAGACAGAAAGTTAAAACAAATAGACAAAATTTTTATACATTTCTGTATTTTCAAAAACATTTAAATAAGATTTCAATTTTAAATCATCACCAAAATGTAAATTAAATACCCAAGGGAATATTCATCATAAATCTTGAGTTAACCTATTAGAGAATGGAGATGTTCAGAGATCATGAGGGTGCAAAGATAAGCACATTTTAGTGGTTGAGTATAGATAAGAATGATCACATTGTTGTGTCAACTTTTCAGTGACCAAAATTAGCATCATACCATCTCTCAAACAACTAGTGGGATATGTTTAAGAGGCAGTGACTTGCTTGTCCCGCACCTTTCGCGACATGAGGAAGCCACCTGAGGATTTCCTGGAGCCGCCCCACTCCCCCACCTCCCGCGATGGAAGAAGATCAGGAGCTGGAGAGAAAAATATCAGGATTGAAGACCTCAATGGCTGAAGGCGAGAGGAAGACAGCCCTGGAAATGGTCCAGGCAGCTGGAACAGATAGACAGTGTGTGACATTTGTCCTGCACGAGGAGGACCATACACTAGGAAACTGTCTGCGGTACATAATCATGAAGAACCCGGAAGTGGAATTTTGTGGTTACACTACGACCCATCCTTCAGAGAGCAAAATTAATTTGCGAATTCAGACCCGGGGTGCACTTCCAGCTGTTGAGCCGTTTCAGAAAGGCCTGAATGAGCTCTTGAATGTCTGCCAGCATGTGCTTGTCAAGTTTGAGGCCAGCANAAATACAAAAGAATTCCATGAAGTCCATGTTTTGTTATCAAACTACTCCTGATCATGGGGTCTTCTGTGAAGTGTAGTTGATATACCCAGTGTCACTACAATGTAGAAATCTGACATTCAAGAGTGATTGGGTTCATTGTTAAGACTGTAAACTTTTGCCTACTTTAGCTCATCCATGATTAGGTTTTGTCTGGTCTTAGCTTCCATATGTGTTGTTCATGAAGTCACAGTATCTGTGAGTTCATATGTGAATCTTCCATGCTATTTCTGTAAAGTACTGTTTCCTTGAAAATCCTCTGCTTCTTACAATCATTCTACATACTTTCCTGCATTGATCTCTGAGCATTGAGGGCAGGAATGTGACAAAGACATCCCATTTACAGATGAACCTGACAAAGATTCTCACTCTGTGCTGGTCATCCATTTGTGGGTTTCATGGTGTTATTTTTAAACATAATACAGATACCGAAGAAGAACTCTTGGGAAGCTGGCTAACCTCTTCAAATCCTGTGACACGACCACATTGTAAAGCAGCACCTTCCAGGTTTTGTAAGTAGATTCTTGTAGAACTTTCTTTAGTAAACACTGTGGGACATCACATCTTATACAAACTATTATTAATGTTAATCATTAATATTATTATCATCATTATTATTACTTTTATAGTTCAGTTGTTGTCTCCCTCAGTTTGGGTCTGCCCTCTCACAATCCTCCTCCACACTCTCTCCTAGAGGATGTCCACCACTCCCACCAGGCCTCCCCATTCCCTGGGGCCTCAAGTATCTCGAGTTAGGTGCTTCTTTGTCCTCTGAGGCCAGACTATGCAGTCATATGCTGTATATGTCAGGTGCCTCAAACCAGCTCATGTGTGCTTCTGGCTCAGTTTTGGAGAGATCTCTAGAATCAGGGTTACTTGAAACTGCTAGACTTTCTATGGGGCTGCTCTCCTTCTCAGCTTCTTCCAGCCTTTCTGTAACTCAACCACTAAGGTTCCTTACTTCAAGCCAATGGTTGGGTGTAAGTATGTGCCTTTGTTTCAGTCAGCTGCTTGTTGTGCTTAGAGGACGGCCATGCTAGGCTCCTGTCTGTAAGCACAACATAGCAGCAATAATAGTGTCAGGACTTGGAGCCTCCCCTTAAGATAGTTTCCAAGCCTAGTTGGCCATCATTGGGAGGAGAGGCCCTTTGGTCATATAGACTCTATATGCCCCAGAACAGGGGAATGCCAGGGCCATTACGTGGGAGGGGGTTGGTAGGGGAGCAGGGCGGGGACGCGGGAGGGTAAGGGAAAATTTCTGGATAACATGTGAAATGTAAATGAAGAAAATATCTAATAAAGAGAAAAAAATGGAAAAAAAAGATAGTTTCCAAGTTGGGACAGTCAATATTCCACATTTTGCTTAGTCTCAACCTGCAACCTGAATGATCTCCAGGTTCCAGCATTGTAGAGAAACCAGATGATGTTTGGGATGTCATCAAAGAACAGTGTTAGTCTCATTCTTGCGAATGAGAGCAAAGCTGATAAAGCTGAAGGTCTGCTCACTCTTTATACACAGGAAGATACAGAATAGGAGCAATGGCATTCACATTAAAAACTTAATTTTATTAAATTCAATTCACAGAGTGCAACATTTCTCACCATCAGCTCAAGATCACCTGTAATAACAAGCATCAAAGTTAAGATGGTTCATGAAACATGGAGGCAGGGTATGAATATGTGTGAGTAGAGAAGCAACACTGGAGTTCAAAATTGCTGCAAATGAAACTTGACATATGAGAAAAACAGGAGTATCTGAATATTTCAACAAGTAGTATCCAAAAGGAACTGAACTCTTCAGGAACCGAAGAAGATCTTCGTGGGATCTGAACTTTTCAGGAACTGAAGATGATCTTCCTGGGATCAGAACTCATCAGCTACGTAGCGGCGGTACCAGTAAGCTTCCCGGAATATTTTAAGGAGGTTATGCTTCCCTATATTGTTGAAAGGGAGGCTAGAACCTACTCTTAAAATTAAGGGGGAACAAGAAAAGGGGATTTACCCCTCTCTCAAAGATAAAGTTCCCAGGTAAATGGGACAAGAGAAAGTTCTCGGGTAAGAGACAATAAAGAAAAGGAGTGCAGTTACAAAAGGAGTAAGTAATCATGGGCACTTCTCATTCGCACCCAATTTTTTTGCCTCTTCAGGAGCTGCTTGTATCAAAAAATTTAAAAATCAAACAATCTACCCTTGAGAGGTTTTTGAAGGAGTGTGATACCGTGGCCCCTTGGTTTGTGGTATCGGGGAGTCTTACTGTTCCCTGCTGGGACAAAATTGGCAGAGACCTAGATTTTGCCTGGAATCAGGGCACATTGAAAGCAGGTGTGAAACTAGTGTGGATGCTATGGTTTTTCTTAGGATTTCTGGAACCAGTAAATCTTTGCAATTGCCATCCACAGTCATGGAAAAGGAATGTTTTGTTTAATGTATCTTTGAAGGGTAGCTTTTGTTCTCCTATAAAAAGAGCTCATTTGGGATGCATAAGATGGTTTCTTTGGTATCAGGATGGAGTCCTGTGGCTTATTCCAAATATGGGCATCCCATAAGTAAAGCAGTACCTCCTTAACCTAGGTGGACAGCTCGATGCAGAGCTGAAAGAGAGTGGCTGTTCACCTGGACAGGATGATAAGATTAATATCTATAGCTTTTTGAGATTATTTAGGAGCCAAAGTAGAAACAAAACAGATAGTTCCACAAAAGGTAGAGTTTAGGAAGGATAATTTGAGGACTTTAAATTATTTCCAAAGATTATTAGGTGACATTAATTGGGTTTGATGTTACCTGAAGATGCCAAATTATGAATTAAAACCTTTCCATTACTATCTCTGTTTAAAGAACATCCTATAGTATTTCCTAAACTTACCTCCACTTTGCCTATTTGTGGAGTTCCTAATAAAAACAGGATGTGGAGCTTATATAATAGGCACAGGAGAGCCAATTTTATGCCAATTTCAGCCTGGCTCTCCTCAAACTGTAGAATTAAGCCTCAGTAGCTCAAAACTGACAATGGACCAGCTTATACAGCAAACTCTTTTGAATCGTTCTGCAAACAAATGGTTGTCATCTGCAGTCATGGGCTGCCATATAATCCACAGGGCCAAGACACTGTGGAGCGAGCCCATTGCACTTTTAAGAAGTGCTTACAAAAACAAAAAGAGGGAATAGGACATGGTAGATCACCTAAAGAAAGACTATCCTTAGCCCTTTTTACTTTAAATTTTTGAATTTTGGATAATAATGGCCTTTCGGCAGCTGATAGGCACGCTGCCATAATCCCTATACATTCACAATATGTTAAATGGAAAGATGTGTTATCTGGGTCATGGCTAGGTCCAGACCCAGTTATTTCACAGTCCAGGGGAGCGGTTTGTGTTTTTCCTAGGGACAAAGAACCAATTTGGATACCCGAGAGACTGATAGGAAGAGTGCCCCCTCCCTTGGAAGACGCAGCAGAGAAAAAGGATAATGAAGAAACACCTACATCTATTGATACTCCTGATGAATTTACAAATGGGTAATATGTTAAAATTATGGGCTGTTGCCCGCACTTGGCCAGTCCCTATGCCAGTACATAGTACTTCAAAAAAAAAAAAAATGCGAGAACTATTTCGGTTGATTCAATTTTCCTGTGTTTTTCATTTTAAGAATTTGTGTATTACCCCACTAACTGTTGATATGTCTGCAAACTTTAATTATAGCAGGGAGCTGTTGGAGTATCTTCAAGGGAATTGGACTGCAGAGGCAGAATGACTTTCCCAGAAGCTCCTTATCCAGATTTCTATCCTGAACGGCACCAGAGTCGACCCTGTCACCTTGGGAGTTTTTAACCTATTGGCTGTCCAATGCCTTTTCCTTTTCTAAAGAATGGGCTGGGATGCTATTTTGGGGTGTCCTGGTGTTTGCGGGTTGTGTACTTTGCTTCTGGTTGTTATGTTGTATGAGACGCACTCAGGCCTGACAGAAAGCTGTCGTTATTCAAGCCCTGATGTCCATAGACAAAGATACCTTGTCTGAGTTCTGGTTGGCCCCTCTTAAGAGTTTGTAATGATTTCCTAGCAGACTGGTTTGCCGATACTTCCCTGGTTTAGGGACAGACCTAATGACTCCCACTATACCACTTCAAAGGATGACAGAGTAAGGAAACTCAATTTTGCTGACAGAGTGTCACAATAGAGTGCAGGGGATGTTACATACAGGATAGATTCCTCGAGAGCATGTCAAATTGCATGGAGGTTTCATGTCATCCTGACCTATCCTCCCCCTGATAAAAAGAAAAAGATTTGACCTCTATTACAGTCAAGTCCGCCAGCAACGTGCTGGTGGCATCTCCTCCTACTCCAGATCTCTGCAGAGACAGACTGGTGGTCGTGTCTGATGGTAGCCCGATTTCCTATCAGTCACTTGTCAAAGGCTGCTCCCTCAGGCCGGGGTGTTCACTGACCAGATTTGCAGATCTTCATTTTTCATTAATAAAGAATGGGGAGATGTAGGATGCGGCAGTTGCTCCTGAAAACCCGGACTCTGGGAAACTCCGGCTCTCTCTTCAGGCTCTCCTCAAATGATAGCCC